>VZTF01004294.1:158273-287840 GCA_013397755.1 Cnemophilus loriae
TATTTTTATATATATATATATATATATATTAGAAACAGTATATAGCGGTTTATTCTGTATTAAAATCACAGTTGTTTATGCACTTGCCTAATTTTCCTTCCTGGAAACGGGTGGTCAGCAATTAGTTTCCTATTTACCACATCCATTTTTGCAACTGTAATTTCTCTCCAGTGAGTAATGCCAGGACTTAGTGACACTGGACAGCAGAACTGCAAGGTTTTCTGTTCTCCAGTATAAACCTGCTATACAGGAGCTAGTTTGCCAATTTTGCAAATGAAGCAGCTTTCCCTTTCTTGAATTTTCTTTTTTAAATGGCAGTTTTATATTGCTGGTGGATTCCTCCTCCATACTGTGTGCTGTGCAGTACAGACACATCTGTTGGTTTTATTTTGCACAAAAACTGCCACGTGATAACAACTCAGCTGAAATTAACGGAATTGATTAAGTAACAGGGACCTCTGAGCCAGGGAATCACAGATTTGGGAAGTTGTGAAGATCTATCGGTCCATCCTCTTCATCTTCCTGCCAGAGCCAGGCTTTTCCATGCAATGCATCTGCTGTCATCCACTGTGCTTCAAATGGTGCTAAAATTGGGCAGTTTTTCGTACAAGAGGTAATTAGCCCGGTTGCTAGAGACACATTTTAGTGGGAGCTGCATGGACCTCACCAAGTTCCATCAGGAGGTTGCAGGGCTGCCTCTTTCCTTGGTACTTCCACCTGTCAGAGCACTGAATTTGGTGCTTTTTGGGATGTACAAACCAGTAGCTTGCTGCTACAAAATCCAAAAATTAAAGGATCACAACTCCATACCTTCAGTCAAAAACTAAGGATGGGGAAAAAAATGAGCTTTGCAAAGCAAAAGTGCTTGAATAGGAATTGCTAGCAGGAGAAAAGTCCCTGAGAGGAGAAAAGGACTGATTCTTCAGAAAAGACTTGCAGAGATGAAGGAGCAGAAGCCTTCAAGCCATAAAATTTCTTTAGAAATGAAGTTACTCGTCTCTGCTGAGTTCTGCCCTGCAGACTGAAAATTTTCTTTTATTTTGAATTTATAGCAGAACCTGAACAGATGTCATTGACCCAAGTGACACCAGCTAACCAGAAAAGAAGTGATTGCACTTCAGGTTTCAGCAACAGCAAAAGAAAGATTGCAGAATTAAGTCAGTCCCTTACCCTGAATGTACTACCTTTAAAATTTTGGGTCATTATTAATCGCACGGATTCTTTAAAAAAAAAAAAAATTAAAGTGCTCCATTTCTGATATACTTGAAATTATTAACAACAAAGTATGCCAAGTAAGAGCCTGATAAACATGTATCCAATATTCATTATAGGAGAAGAAATGTTTTTTCCTGAAAATTAGATTATTCTTTTCCTGGTTCATCCTGGACATTTTTTCTGGTTTGTGGGATTTCCTGGCAAGGATGTAATACTCCACCTATTGCCTGCTTGCTGCTGGGGCCAGGGGAAACCTAAGAGATGAGGAAGAAACAGAAATTTGTGCTGGACACCTTTACTATGCTACTTAACCTTGTCATAAATCCTTTAATAACCACCAGCTGCTCTATTGTTATCGTGCCCTTCTGGGCTTAGCTGGTTAAATCTCCCTCCTGCTTTTAAAGTTCTTGGTAAAAGTAGCTTTTTTCTTGAAAAGTCCATCCTAAGGCTGAGCAGCAAATATCCAAGGGACCATGCCCCAAATCCTGCTCATCTCCAGGCATGGATGCTCCTCCCTGTTCCCATGAATGGGGAAAGGCACAAGGAATTCAGCATAAGAATCGTTTAACCTGATGTTTACAGCTTCAGAAAGAAAATCAAAGCCAGGCAAATCCTTTGGTGTTTCAGGACATTGTGGGGGATACGTAGAAGTCATTCCAGGAATGATGTGGCAATGTCTCATAGTAAGACTCTTCTGTGTCTCCTGAAATTCTCGTGTACTTGTGAGGATCTCTGCTGGCATTCTTTAATTAAAAAAATGTTTCCAGATCGATGAGCTGAGAACATTTTTGAAACACGTTTCTGTGAAAGCAAATGGAAGGATTCACATATTTAGCTGGGAAAAAAATATCACCATGTTTTAAAAAAAATAAACTTAATTTGCACTATGCAGAGAGCATAGGGGGAGGGAGATAAGTCATGATCTTTGAATGTTCAAGGTTGAGGGTGTTGAATTATTCCATTTATTTTGAGCTTACTCATGGTCCTGCATCCTGCAGGCCTCAGGGGTGATGAGGCTAAAATGCCAAAAGGGATGTTAAGGGATGTCACTGCATAAAAGCTGCAGAATTTATGCAAGTGAGTTTCCTCAGCTTATGTGTGACCTCTTTTGACTTCACCTTAGCTACAAAAGAAGCTGCTAAATTAAGCTTGCAGAAGAGCTCAGACAGGTCCTAAACTGTTCTTGCAAGTGGCCAAAATTGTGTAGTCAGTGCTGGCAAAGAAAGTTGGTTCTTTTTTCATAAACTTTGCTTCCCTGACTGTCATTTTCGCTTTGAATATCTTTCCCCTTCGAGGAATTCTTCCAGCATTTTTCCTTCTGCCTTGTCTCAGCACAGTGACTCAGCCGGGAAAAGAATGTAGCCTGCAGTTTAGCCCGAGTGCTTTTGTCAAGAGGCTTTTCTGGAAAGAAGAGAAGATTTAAAGTGAAATTCCTTAGTTTAGCACAGATTAGGGCCTTCTGGTACTTCACATGTGCAGAGATGATTTATTAACCTTTGGGAAAAGTTGGCAGTGTGTTCACATTAACTTCTCAGAGTGTTTGAGGTTTTTTTCCAAGTGCACACTGGGGAGCCATTGGAATGATAATACTGATGAGTTTGCTAATTCCTACAACTCCTTGTTTTATTGCCATAATCTCTGCAGAGTGAGTACAGCACAAACCGTTCACAGCAACTACTACTACTATTATTATTATTATCATCATCATCATCATCATCATTATTAGTATTGCTGTGTTAATGCTCATCTGAATTTTTAATAAAAGCTTCAGCACCTCTCAGATGGTGTTTATGTACCTTGATCTCCATGTGGACTGAATTTAAAAGGAGAAACACAGAAGTAGTCTGTTGCTTGGGGGGTTCTGTTTGTTTTCCTGTTTGTTTGTTTTGTTTTGTTTTAAATAAACTAATTTCTTCTCATGGGGAAGATCAATCATTCTTCAGAATCAAAATTCACCCGAAGTGGAAGCCTCTGGGCTGAAAATAATGAAGCTTCTGGGAGACACTGCAAAGGTATGATACTGATGTGGAAACTGCAATGTGGGATCTATTTCTGAGGAAAGCTTTGTTAAGGAAACATTTAACTTTAATATAATAATGTTTAATATTTCTATTGAATTTAATTTAAACAAAATAATTTCTTTGACATCAGAGAAATGTATCAGCATAATTTAAAAAATAATAAATCCTTTGCTTCCTTATCTCTTACTCATTACATTTTCTAGAATTTAAATAAAATAATTGAGGTAGTATTCACTGACCTGTACAGAGTTTTGAACCAGTAAAGCAGAGGTTTCTAATGTGAGTAGGTTAAACTGTTTGAAGAGTTAAAACCAGCTTTTTCCAGCCATATCCTCTTGGCAGACAGACTTGCTTTGAAGGTAGATTTTTTTTCCCCCCATGTCAGTTCATTAAAGTAAACCAGTTCAGAGAGTAATTTAAAGTAGAGAATTTTCTGAGGTATTGAGAAATTGGCAGAACTGTTTTCCTCAAAAAGTATGGCTCTAAATGAGGAGTGAGAACTAGCAGTTCCATAATCCAGGATAATTTGGACCCTGGAAAGATAACTCATTAATTAAAAATAACACTTTTAGAATAAGCTGCTGGTTTTTTCCTTTTCTTTTTCTTTCTCCAGCGATATCATGCCTACAAAAAATGTCAGACCCTTGTTAAACTGTAAGCTTGAATTGTGAGTAGAATTCTATATTTAGGCCTTCCTGATTAAAGTCAAAGTCTCAGATGAAGTTTGATGCAAATCATGAGTGGAAAGGAATAATTTAGTAAATAAATGGAAGGTAGCATTTACTAATATATAACTACTCTGAATAAATTGTATATTACTAATATATAAGTAGCCCGAATAAATGACATGCTTTATCACATCTAATAATAGGGCAGTCACCTATAAAAAAAAAGAGACTCTGTTTCTTTTTGTGCATTTGCTGATCCTCTTCTGTACAGCTTCATCTTGTTTCAAGTCAATTTAAGGTTAAAATTTGCATCCAAACCATTTCCATTTTTGACAGCAGTGTAAGCAAAACCAAATTGCAGCTTGCTAGTCACTCAGGAGGAAAAAAAAAAAAAAGAAAGGAAATATATAACAGGCTTAGGTACACTAAACAGCATTCTTGAGGGAGAAAAATCAAGGTAGCACAGATCCTCCAAGGTGACTCTGCCTCTGAAGAGGTGGCAAGCTGTTATTTCCTCGGTGTCACGGCTGGGCTGCCTGCTGAGGGACGCCGGGTGATGAGCAGGGGCTCTCTGACAGGAGCCTCATCACCACTCCCTTGAAAAAGGTGCTGGGAGAAAGATTATCAAAGCATGATGCCTTTATGAAGTGTGGCATTTAAAGCACGTCCCCAAAACCCCTTCCCTCGTGTCCTTTTAAGAGGAAAACAGATCTCAGGGGCACAGAGAGGGATGTCACAGAGTCTTGCCTGGCAAGTAATGGTGCACAGATGAAAAATCTTTCGCAGGGTGTGTTCAGGAGGATAAAGTCAGGGATTTTGCCGGGTTCTAAACACTGAGCTGTCAATCCCTCCATTAGTCAGAGTATCAGGACGTGTTTGTATCCACACCAGGGAAACTTCAGCCAGTGACTGAATCTGAAAATCCTTGAACAATTTGAGCCACTGAGTGCAGCAGGATTATGCCCCACCCCGAGCCAGGTGCTCTCCAGGCACGGAGAGTTGCCTGTGTGCAGATGGTGATCCCTCTCCTGAAACACCGCACACCTTGGCAGCACTGCAGGGCTTGCAGGGTCCTTTTCTCTCCAGCACCGTGGCATGTGTCACTGCAAATGCTGAGCTGCTGCCACACAGAGCACACAGACTCTCCCGTTCCACATCAGCGGCCTTGTTTGCCCCTTTGGCAAGCAAGTGGCACTGAGTGTCTGCTTTTTGAAATAGAACTGTTCCAGAATGCCTTACACAGCTCTAAATTTAGCAGTAAACCAGGAAGGACAAAAGTCCCAGTTAGTGGATTTCCTTTCGAAGACTGAGAGAAAATTGCCTTTTTTTTCTTTTCCTCTTTTGGCATTGTGTCTACAATAAACATTCATTAAAACTTACTTTGTCTGCAGTCTAGCTACAGTGGTTTAGCAAAATGCCTCAGGAATAGTCCAGCAAAAAAATGCAAGGAAGTGGTATCAGATTATCATGACAGAACAAAAATTTAAAATTATTAAGCCTTTTCAAAGACCTCAGGTTATCAGTTGTTAAAAAAGAAAGTGAAAAATCTGATGCCAGATATAATGCTGACATTTTTTTCAGTAGAAACCAGGATACTTGATAAGAGCATGATCCAGTTCCTGGCACTGTCATGCATAGAGTTCCAGTTTAAGTGCTTCATGTTAAACTACATTCAGGGTTAGAACCACTTTTTCCTCTTCTAGTAAAAAAAAATTATTTAAGTTTCCTGACCCATGCTAAAGAGATTACTGTTAATTATTTAAATATATTTACGCTAGCACTCCAATGTAACATTAAAACACACAGCTGATAAGAGAATTTAATACACAACAGCAGGAAACTTGCAAGTTTAAACCTGACTAGAAGTTCCTTCTCTGTTCTAATGTATAAAAACCACACTTTACACAACAGTAAAAGGATCTGAGGCTTTCCCTTTCCAGAACACAAAATCATTATAAACATTGGTGAAGAATTCATGACTTAGTCATTACCTGGCCATAGTTCTGGGCCATGGAAAGCTTTCCAGTCTTTCACTCTTCTAACTTTGAATCCTACTTTGAATCCTTGAAAGTTTGGGCACTGTTTAAAATATGAGTATCAGTGTTTAATGAGAACAATCCATCATGTCCTTGTCAGACTCAGCTGGAATGCTGTTGAGATCTCCCTGGTAATAATGGATTTTTGAGACAATCAATAGCTTGACAAACATTTCAGAATGCAAGAGCAAGGTACCTGAGAAAGGGCAGCTAAACAAAATTCAAGAGGAAAATACTTCTGTGAAAACATGTAGAACTACAAGAAAAAGCCAGCAGAGATGTTAATTCAGCAACACCAGAGGATCAGCCCGTTCTGAGAAGGAAAGGGGACTGACACATCCCCATTTGACTGACAGCTGCCTGGCTGGCAAAGCCCCATCAGGCTTTCATCAGGAGGTGAGGAGCACAATAATGTTTAGCCTGGCAAATCACTATTCATAGTTAGCTGCTGGGCGCACTGGCAAGTTTAAAAAAGCTTTGCATGCCTCATTGGTGCACACACTGCCTGCAGACACTGTTCTACCTGTATAAGCTGCTCAAATCATCGTGGCACACTGAGGGGAGTTGGTTCCCTGCACACACACACACACACACACACACACACACACGATGCCACCTGCCTGGCAGCAGATATGAAACCAGCGAATAATTTCACATCCATCCTGAAATTAAGGTTTCACATGCATCCTGAAATTAAGGTTGAATGAACCTCAACAGCGAACTTGCTCAGCTCTGCTGAAGGTTCGGTTTGGTTGAGTTTGTGACCTTAGGAAAGCGTAAAAGAAAATCTGCTGAGTTGTGCAAACAGCATAATTTGAAATATATACTGATTGTTTAATAAAAAAGGAGATTCTACAGGATGGGTCTTGGGGCAAAGAAATTTATGGGCAGCTGAACTTCAGGCCCCTCTACATTTCCTTTCTTTGTAAATTATACATCCTTCTTTACCACAGCAATATTCCATTTTAACCTTGGTTACTTATGGATCTGTGCTATGGAAGGAATTCTTTTCATATTTGCTAATCTGTAAAAATCTAGGTAAATCTAAGTGGATATTAAGTTAAAGACTCTGAAGAGAAGTCCTTGCTGAGGAGAAACAGTGTCTACATAATAAATAAAGTAAGGCTGTATTCAAGGCATGTGATCTCTGCAGTTCTGATGGCCCACAGTGTGACCCAGCCCAAATATTCCAAAATACGTGGGTAGCAAGGCCACAAAACATGAGTGGCAGGCTGACATTAACAGCATCCTGCAGTGGTAACAACAGACAAACCATGAACTTAAATCCTGGATGTCTCGGAGTCTGGTCACTCCTTTTTCTGTCAGCCATAAATTTCAGGCCAGTGCTCATACATCAGCTAAATCATTTGAATGGTCCTTCACTGTATCATTCCCCAGCTGCTGACTGGATGCATCCATCAATAAGGGCAGCAGCTTTTGCTGGAGTTGGAGTAAAAGATATTTTTCAGCTCGAAAAGAAAGTCAGTGGCAAGGTTACCTAATGCTGTAACAATCTTCTTATTTAGCCTTTTATGCCAAGAAACCTTGATGTAAGTGATAGTCACCCCTTCAGGACACAGAAACAACACTTAGACTGCTTTTCATTACAGGCAGCGTGAACATCAAAGTGTTGAGTAGTCCTGAACTGCTGAACTACTGAATGTACCAGCAGATGGTACAAACCAAGATCCATTTGTACTCTAGCTGCTTAGAAAAACTCAGGATACGACATCCTTGTTTTGCAAGTATTTATTTAAATCAACAGCAATGAACATATTTATTCAAGTCTATTGCAATTTGCTGCAGCCAGTTCGTAAACAGAGGTAAAAATGAACTACTTCAGCGTTGTGTTTGTAATCCTGGGAAATTTATGGACTAGAAAAGATAACCTTAGGCTTGACCTTCCCAAACTGACATGCAAATACCATCATTTCGGAATTCCCTCCTGATTCCTACGCATCAGTTTTGCTTCTGCCATTTTTTAAAAGCTCCTTTATACAGCCAGCCAACACCAAAATTGCACAGAAACAAAACTGCAGCTATCTCCATCAGCATGTGGATTAGCTGGTAGAAAAGAAAACAAATCCATTTTCCATATAGGAGCCGTAAATCCTAGGACCTGATGGAATAGGACTAATTAACAAAGAATTAGAGGTAGGTAATTTTTGGCATTCCTACTTCATTGATAATTTTATCACAAGCACGTTAGGAAAGCACCAGATGAGAGAGAGAGATGAAAGTCATTTACACCAACCAGCTTGGCTAGAGCTACAACACTGAGGCCAAATAGCATTTAATGACATATATTTTCATTCTGACATCATATTGGGTTTACTTTTCTGGTTTGAGCTGGGGAAGGAAAAATAAAAAACCTTTGGTAAAATCTTAAATTTACAGTATATTTAAGAAGAAAAAAAAAAAATCTTAATCCCTGATCAGCTGTTTGCAAACCCAATGAAACTTGTCAAGAGACTTATGTTTTAAAACCATGCCTTTGGCTCCAAATACATAAAAATATCTTCTGTACTTTCAAAAAGACTACGTTTCTCCCATGCCTTGAAAAGATCAAGAGCATAATTTTCAACCCTGTGAATGTATCTGGTATCCATTAATTTGGGTACCCAAAATTACTTACTTATTTACTCAAACATTGCTTTTCCAGTTTCACACTGACAAGAATTTGTTAAGTTGCAGAAGCAAAAGTTGCAGTTGTGTTTAAACAAGCCCTTGTGCAACTGATTGTGCTCTTGAAGTTATCGTGTTGTCCAAGAAAATTCATCAGTTTTGGACAGTATTATCATTTAACATCTTCTCTTCTGCAACACGCATGCATCCAAAAAAGTACAGTTTTGCCACGTACACTCCCCTATTTGCACACTGACTGATAATTTGCTGACAATCTGCCGACAATCTGCTGTCCCCATCTGAATTTTGTTAAATTGGAACTTTTTTGGTCCGTGAAAGTTGGTTTTACTTTCCTGAGTCCAAGGCAAAACAACCTGCCAAGAAGTTATTCTTAAAAACCACAAGAGTCACTCTGAAGGTTAAACAGATCACTGCACATAATGGGTGGCTTTTCTTTTTTCATCACATTCAGTTTACTAAGCATCGAATCCTTTATACCAATTAACATGCTCCACTTCCTATTGGATTCCATTCTATCAAACTAAAATTGTCCTTGGCAATTTTCCTGTTTAATTTAACAGATCCTGCTCTAAAATCTGTCTCCTAAATTCCATATCTCACTTGTAGAGCCTGCAGCCCACTCCACCCCGTGCAGCCTTGTCAAGACGCTGACAGGTGACCCAGGTTTCAAACAGTAAAATAAGTACTGTCTGTATTTCAGCTGGAAATCTCCAAGCAGACATGTCACCCTTTGTCCTGCACATTTACAAAATTGATTCTGGCAGTTACCAATCATTCACACAGCTCAAAGGAGAGGACCAAGCCTTGCACTGCCTGCCCGGTGTGAACAACAGTACCTGACACAGGACTGTGTTTGCACTGTATAGAGGGAAGCAAACTATTACAAACCCATTACAAAACCCACCCATACCATGGAAAACAGTATTTTTTTCTTCCCGAGGACTATCAGAAATATGGTGAATCTGAAGACTGATGAACTTTCTTAATACTCAATCTCTTTAATTATCTCATTTCCTCTAAGTTTTTAGAAAAGTTGACCACAGGAAAAAGAACGAATTCGAAACAACTTTGTCATGAATTAGATCTCTGAATTGAGCTGGGGTTAAATGGCAAACTGATTTTCAGCTAACTGCTTCTCATGTAGTTCATTCTTTTGAATGCATGGCTGCAAATCTGCTTGCTCATACTGCTGTTTCCTAGGCTGGAGTGCCTATTAAGTTTTGTAATTAGTGGACTGTAATTATTTCCAGTAATGGGCTGTAAATTCACATTATGCAATAAATCATTCTTATGTACACTTAAGGATTCATTACTCTTCTTAGCAACTGAATAGCATATTTACCAAGCACAGAAATGTTCAGCTGGAGTGCCTTGTAGGTTATTGGGAAAGCATTAGTTGTTCCCAAATGAACTCCCTTTGGTGAGGCAGAGTGGTTAGCAGCAGGAAGATTGTGGTTCTGCCACTGAGGTTAGAAGTAAGACTTGCAAACCTGATTCAGCAGGGCACTAAAAAAATATTTGCGTATCAGTTCCACTGGGATCATTTATTGTCCTCATTAAGGCTATTAAGTGCTTTCTTAAATCATCTACTGAAATAATAGCCAAGGAGAGAGAACTGCTGTTATGACTAAAGATTTGTCAGCCAGGATAGGAATGAGAGAGCAACAGAATCCGTGGAACTGCTAAACCCAAGCCAGAACAACTCTAAGCCTTGCACGTGCCTTATCAGTTTTGTACTTTGGGTGGGTAAAAACCACCCGAAAAGGCTGGTGGTATTCTCAGTAGAGACAAGGAGTAAAGTTTATTATAATACTGTACTGAGCTGAAGACTCTGCACTACTGTGGCCTTTAAATTGGGTCTTCCTTGGAGATAAGCTATTTGTCACCTCTTAGTCATTTAAAGGAAGCAGAAGCTCAGAATATCTTTGAGCACTGCTATCGAGAACTGAGAGTGCAGGAAAAGGGAATTTGTTCAATAGAGAAAAAAATAAAGATTCAGCACAGGGTTTGTAATCTGTGTTGTCAGACTGTTTGCAGAATTCAGATTCTTTCATATAGTAATCTAAAACTCCTATAGCGTGCATGTACACGTGTGCCTCCAGCATCCTAATTTGATTTCTGAGCAGTAAACCAGTCCAGAGGTGCTTGACTCCTCAGCAAAAATTAGGTTTTATGTATAAACAGGCAAGCATCACCCTTCACAAGATGGAGGATTTCAGTAAAAAAAGCCATTCTTGCATTTTTCCTGTACTTCTTTTGTTGCAACCTTTCCTCTCTGCAAACTAGATCTTACTGCTTGTAACGCCTCTCCTTATTCACCATCAGTAATGAAAGTAAAACTTTAAGAAGGGTCAGAATCTCTTTGCCTTGTTGCTGTCACCATTAAACCCTCCTTTACTGAGGTCCTGGTGTAGCAGGACTGGCACTGACAGAAAGCCTCTCTATAATATTTACAAGACATACATAAGATTCATGACCCTAATTAAAGAAGGATAAAGCTAAAACAGGAAAAAAGAGATCCCCATCTGTACCTGAACCATTCACAATCAGTGTTGTCCAGATATCTAAAACATGCAGGCTGCAAGAATATCCTAATGCCCTTCAAACCCAACACAGAGTGTTAATGATTGCTTTAATTGGGGAAAAAAAAAAAAAAAAAAGGCTAATCCAACAGATAGCAGCAATGAACTACATGCCAGTGAAGGGAATCTGAGGATGAGCTTTACAGATTTTCTGGAGAAGCTACTGCAGTGTAAACCTTGAAGGCGTCAGTTTGTGGCCAGCAAAGATCAGCTCTCTGCTTGTCTCAGCCTGATCCTTTGCATGCGATTAACAAAGGTGAGGGGAAGCAGCTCCAGGGGACTGTCACAGTGATAGATGGATGGTCTTAGACACGCTTTGCTTTTGCTGTGACTAAACTCCAGATCCTACTGCTGTCCATGAATTTAGCCCGTCCCCACTGGGCGCTGTCAGATCCCATCAGCCTTGTTCCCGTACCTCGCGGAAATTTCTGTCCAAACACGCAAACGCCTTTTTGCTCCCCGGAGGCTCCGCTGGTGCAGCTGAATAACCCAGCACAGTTATTCCAGCTAAAGAAAGGGTAAACGTGGCTGTGCTAGACCTGGGCAAAGCCCAAAATTAAACGGTCAGAATGCTCTCCTAACTCGGGGTACACACCACCAAAAGCACACAACTTGTCAGGCTTCAAAGAAGGAATTAGTGAAAGGCCACTTTCTGGGGTTTTTCACGTGTTCTTCAGCAGTGGTGGGACAACAGTGCGTGGTTACTGAATACAGGACCAGAGAGCTTCGTGAAGTTCAAGAGCAGAGCTTGGCATCAATCTGATGACGAGCAGTGCACATTAAAGGACAGACACAGCGCTGTCCTGGCAAGGCTGTTCAAGAACAGTCTCCCCCTGGTTTTAAGGATAAGCAGCTGTGAGGAACTTTCTATCACTGCTTTGAGTCTGGTTTTAGCTCTGCTGCCTCTTCAGCCCTATTAGGACACAAGAAGACTTCCCCAAGGAGCTCTTACAACCTTCTCAATATCTTTTTGACAAGTAGCAGGAGCATCTTCTGCTTGTTGTCTTCACACAGGGAAGGAAGAATCTGGAACAGAGCCAGGAAGTTGCAAATAAATACCCTTTAATTTTTTTTTCTCAATATTTGCAGGCTTTCAAAAGGTGCAAAGGAGAACTTAAATATAGGAAAAAGAAAACTGCTTTTCAGAAGCTGAACGTGTCATTTTTTTCAACTAAATATGAGAAGTGATTTTATGTATCACTTCCTCTGTCTACTTTATAACTCTGGAAAACACGATTAAAATATAGGGTACTTCTGAGATTCTTTTGGGCAGTAAAAGGATTAATAAGAAGCTGTAATGGTAACAAACTCTTCTTCCTTAATTGCTTATCTGCTTACAATGCAAACCTTTCTCAAGGACTTCTATTTCTAAAAAAATGTTTTTCAGCAGAGTGCAAAGTTATACAATATTGATAATTATATCTAATTTTTATAAGAATGAAACAATATTTCTTCCCTGTTCGGAGTCCATTTGGAAAGATTTGTTTCCAGGGTTATGGAATTGCCCATGTACCAGATACTAACAAGAAAATTAACTCTATCCCACATAAAACCAGGAGAGTATCCTAATAAAAAAAGCCCTTCCAATTTCAATATCTTTCTGTCACACGTACTTTTTTATCCCACAAAAGCTTTCAAAGATATGATGACTAATTTTCGTTCGTTAAATATTTTTTCCTCTTGTGTTCTGTCCTGGAAAATTTCTCACTCTCCACTTCCCTTCATATCCTTCTCTCCCTGCTTTTACTTTTCATTGCTCATTTATTTCTTGGCAATCCTCCACTCTCCAGGGTATATCTAATTATTATTTAGGTCCACAAGCCAAACTGTAAAACAGCTTCTGAAGGCAACACCTGAGAAAACATCTTTTGTGGGACAAGGTAAGAGCATATCAATGAGCCTTTTTTAAAAAAATATTATTATTTCTTTAATGATAAAATCGACATTGCTCCAAAACCATTTCTGCAGAACCTCACTAAATTAAATGTATTGAAGGCAACGTGAACCTCTGGGCTGCTCTGTCTTACAGTTCAAATCTCATGTGTGGTTATGAGTTAACTTCACATCTTACTATTAGCAAAGGAAGAAGCCTCACAGAAAACCTATCCAAAGAAGTAATTAAAAAGTAAATCATGCCAAAAATTTGCTCAGGACTGCTGAAGACAGAAGTTGACTCAATGGAACACACCTTTGAAAGAAATTCAGTTTAGAAAGGGAACTGCCTCTACAGCCCATCACAAGGGTATAAAGAGTATTTTACATCACAGTCTAGAGACTCAGATTTCTTTTTAATGGAATTAATTACTAATCGCCTCCTTTTGACTACATTTATATTCCCATATAATAAGCAGGGTTATGCCAAACAGATGGTTTTGTATTCATTATTTTTTAGCAATTGATTTTCCCAATTATCACAGATTATCACAGAGTATTCCAAGCTGGAAGGGACCTAAAAGGTTCATCAAGTCCAACTCTTAAGTGCATGGAGGGAAAAGGCTTTAGGGTGGACACATTTGCAGCTCTTCAAAGAGTCCAAGTAAATTTAAATATTAAAAATATTAAAAGGAAAACAACAGTCAGTTGTTAGTCAGTCTTAGTCTAAGCTGTACATTTCACAATGAATGAAAAGGGGGAAGCACAGAGGAGAAAATTTTATGTAGCAAAAGATGACGAATTAGTACAGCTCTGTCTCAAATTCACAGTTAGTACAAGATAAAATGAACAGGTTCAAGGGCAAGTCATAAATCAAGCTTGTGAAAGGAGAGTGAGGAATCCACACACAAATGAAATCTCTTGACAGCAAAGCCAGTGTGGATCACTCCACAAGATCAAAATAAATAAGAATAAATCAGAAACAAACAAAAATAACTGTTAGGAACAAATACCTAAGAAAACAAAGATTGGGAATACAGCCTCTAACTTGATACAGAAGCAATCCTGTCTGAAAGCAAAACAAGGGGAATATTCAGCAAAAGTGTGACAGCACAGTGGAACATATTTAGAAATCTCACAGAGCTCCTAATGCAGGCCAATGATTTTGAACAATTATATTTGGTTAGATTGTGGTTAACACTCTGACATGCTTTAAGGTGTCCTTAATTAGCCAAATACAGATTAAGGTTAGTAACTCATCGCTATAACATATCTTTAAAACATTTTAATGAAAACAGAGCAGAAGGAACATGCTCCTGACTTTCTCTTGGAATGGGGAAAAAAATCTGTCTCCAAATTCGAGCATAATATTGGTTTAAGCCATTAGAAGTTGAAAGAATTTTGATAAAATATATGATATACTTTGTTTTATTCAAAAATGTTCACACAGTGCTCAAGTCAGTCCTCTCTGGGCTTTCAGATAAAGAGTTGCTGGGAATGCAGACACTGCGTTCACTGGGATATTCTGCAAGTCTGTCTTGAATTTAATCCCAGCAAAGTCTAGGGAAAGACCCTCACTGATCTCATTTACAGAACAGGTAGCATCTTTAAATAAAACAAAAGGATATCTTGCCTAAATTTTTATTCTGGAGCGGTTCATTAAAGTGTTGAAAGAAAGATAGAGTCCCTTTCCTACTAGAGAAAGCTGCAAAGGTTTTATTAATGAAGTATAAACATTGGGGAAAATATTTCTGGTTCCTACAGTAAGTAGGAATGTGGCTTCAGTCCCGCTATTTCTACCTGATTTAACTATTTCCAATTCCAGCGAAGTGCAAAATGTTGAAAGAATAAGTGAAATATTAGCAGAAGGGACCATTTATGGGAAGGATTTCCACACTTACTTCAACAGAGGACTCTGGCCCCTTGGAGTCTTATTAGCACATTGTGATTCTTTTGATGAAGAGTATGGATTTTCAGTTTTTAATTATTGTAGATCAGAATAAAATTACAGATTTCCTCCTTGGATATGTTTTCTTTGGGGTTCTAGGAGAACATTTCAGTTGCTATCAAAAGGTAGCAAGAATGAGGTAGTGAAACCAAGATTGCCTGGGAGAAACACAGCAACTCAGAGAGAAAATATTACTGAGTTTAATAGCTAAAACATCTCAAAAAAAACAGTGAAAGGCTGATGTAGGTATAGTGGTTAAAATGCCTTTATTCAGATTCACGTGAACTGACTATTTTTAAACAACCATTCTAATTGTGGGAAGTTCTGAGTTAAATTAGAGAAAAAATGACTGTCAGACAAAAAAATCTTACAGCTGAGGTGCTGTCCCGGAGAAATGGAATTCTGTAGCTCGTAGTGTAAATGTATCTAGACAGGACTATTATCTTTAGAATTACAAATCTGGCATCACACGTCTTTTAATGAGTAAATAAAAACCCGCTCCAGAACAGAATATTAATGAATGTTCAAATGACTTTCAGTATTAGTTTATCAGTGCCATATAAATAAATTTGATGGAAAGCATTTCTGATGGGATGGATATATGCCTGTCCTTAATCTTCAATATAAATTGGAGAAGTCTGTCAAAGCAGAAAAAAAGTGTAAAGACTGTGTGCTGTTTTTTAATAAACAACTTCATTTTAATAATAATTGAGCCTGTGCCTGAAGATCAAAACAGAATTTGAAGGGTGCTGGGTTTTTTTTTTTGTTTCCCTTTATGAAGTGCAGGCGACCTGAAGAAAGTCTGGACTGAATTTATAACACAAAATGCCTTTTTGATATGTTAAGCTGCAGAAGTTTTGCAAGAACAGGAAGAAAAGCAGATACAGATGTCAAAGGTTAGGAATGAGCCAACTCAAGCAGTCATTGACTTTCAGATCCAGGACATCATCACCTTGATATTCCCATCTCCCTGTGTTGGTTTGGCTACAAGCTCTTCACAGTTTTATTCATTGCTTCCCCCCGCCCTTTGATTTTATTCTTGTGTGTGATGCTTCAGTTAAAAAACGGCCTCCATATAAAACCTGTCCTAGCACTGGAGCACATTCACAGAGGGATGTGAAGGAGTACCTGGAAAGGAGACAATCTTTTCCAGTATGGCTTTTCCATGAAGAAAAGAGGAAAAATTATGAAGTAATAAAACTAGCTAAATTATATAGACTTTCTGAAGTGATTTTGAACCACAGGAAATCATAGATTTTCACAGAGATGGAGAAAAAGTAATGTATCACCAGAGAGCAGCTGGTGACGACTCACTGATTTCAACAGAGTAAAAAAGATCAGTTGAGGACGAGGCTGAAACTCTCCCAAAGTCCTCAAACTGAGCTGAGACAGTGAACCTTGGCAGAACCTGTCCGTCCAAGCTAACACAAGGATGTCTCATTGTTGAACTCAGCCAAGACACCCGTTCTCATGTCGCTGATCCCTTTCGGCGCAGAGCAAACCCAGCGCTTCACGAGCAGCCGCTCGTGTCAAAGCTGCTCTTTGCACGGCGCGAGAGGCACATTTCTCTCAGACGAGTCAGCTGCAGCAGCTCAGTTAAGGTTTTCTGGTGGGCTCAGCAGCTGCAGGGAGGGACAGGCTTTCAGGAGCGTGTCATTGCCATTCAGGCTATAAAATAAGCGACTTGACACTCAAATTGAGCTTGTGCTAAAAGATTTGCAAGCCTTGCAACACTTGTGGATATTATAAATTTGCAGTCGTGGCTACAGGAATTTTTTTTTTCAAGTTTTGCAGCATGTGGGAATAGGATTCTATTTAGCTCTACATGGTCCAAATGAAGGCATCGTCATTCAAATATTTCATCCTTATTTTGCTATATGGAGAATATAAATACCCTTTCCTCAGTGGGGAGAGATCAGTGCTTATAACACATGATTCATCTCATTTTGAAGCAGAAAATGATCAGGAAAATCACATTCTAAAAGTTTTTGTTTCTGCCCATTCATTATGGAGGAAGTCTACAGGAAAAAGACCATGGTATTTTATATATATATATATATATATACTTTATATTTTTTTATGTCTGTGTGTGTATCATTATAGAAATATATAGATATAGATAGATAGATAAACTCATATACTGTAGCTGAACTAATCTTCAGTGGTTTAACAAAGTGATTTAATGATTTCTTCCCTCTATTTGACACACCTCATTTTAAAGTGATTCTGTTACATTTAAAGGCATAAGTAAGACATTAATCTAGAAACATTTCTTTCTCTAAATTTCAGCACTTAGAACGTGGGCTTAGGGTTGGGGTTTTTTCAATCCTGCTGAAAAAAACCAAAAACCAGAATTTTCCATTCTTTTTGTTCCTAAATTGGGCAACACTGTTAGAAGGACCCTAAATGTGGACACACAAGTTCACACACAGGAGTTAGAAAACTGCAAGCCAGAGTTAAAATTAAAAATGAACACCATCAAACACAGAAATGTGTGTTCTCAGACACAGATATAAAAGTTATCCCACAAGAGGACATAAATAAGGACCAGGTTTTGGGGAAAAGATGGATTTCTCTGGTGGTCCCACAGGACAAACTGCAGCACAGAGACAATTTCCATCCCTCTGGGAGGAGACAGTTACAGCCTGTCATAAGCTGCAAAGGAAAAAGACCTTCTAAACTGAATAGGAGACTAAATCTGATTTTATTTAAAGCGTGTTCACAATGGGTAAAAGCCTGAGGTGCTGGTACTGGACTCACAGCCCCTTATGCCTGGCCATATTCTCATGACGAGGGTCAACAAAAAAGCCCTGTGGGCAGATGTGTGTTTGTCTCAGGGGTGCATTGACATTTTTTGCTCAGTTTGTGTCTGCCAGTTGCTGAAATATTGCACAACCAGTCTAATGCTGCATCATCAGACATATCTCATGTATTTAGAGGTGTGTATGGTACATCAAAATGCCAGTGATTGGAGCACAGTGGTGCTTTCAGAGGCGTCCTTGGTCTCCATGCTGGCACCCCTCTTAAACTCACTTTTCTCTGGGTTGTATTCACACTTAGCGTTTTCTGTACTTTTAAGAACAACCTGAATGCCAACAAGTTTTTTAGGCAGGTAAGTGGTTATCAGTTCTTACAATACCTGATTTGTAAAGAATAAACCAGAACTGCCTTTTTACCCAGAGCTGGCTCAGATGGAGGAGCAAGATCCCATCCCTGATGTTTTTAAATGCCCATCATGGGCCTCGTCTGTCTTTTCCCTCACAAACCAGCTCTGAAAGGTGAGAGACACCTGGAGACAACACTCAGAACAGCAATACACCCATGGGGAAAAGCTGAGATTGATTTTTTCTCATCTGGACCAGGAGTTTAGCATTTACACTGTTTTGCTTGTATTGCAACCCTGTACATGCACAGGATGTTTACGGTGATTATAATGGACGTTTCTCATCTCTGTTTGCAGAACTTGCTGATGGCTGTTTATTTTTCCTGAGACTCAGCTGTTATTTCCCCCCTCCCACGGAATGACAATGATGCTATTTTAAGTAAAAGCTGATCCTCAAAGTAGTCAAAAGGCTCATTTCATTGAGGCCCATAATCCATTTCTGCTCTCAGCACACTGACCTGCTAACTCGAGACTTTTAGAAAGACAGAACATTTCTTGCAAAGGATTCGGGGCAAGGTTGATGGGAAAATTCTGCCAGCAAGATAAAAACCTCGTCCTATCATCCACTCCTCCCTTGAGCAACACCTCTCCCCAAAGCTGAAAGCCTGATAAACTCTGAATTTTAGGGTAGCATTGCTCACAACCATTTTAGCCCTGACTCCTCAGCACACTCCCGGTATTCTCCAAATATTTGTATTTACTCTTCCAGAGGATACGTTTAAAGACATGAATGTGTTTTACAGCTGCATAAAAAAAACGCTGCTGCTGAAGTCTGGGGCAGCTGGATCTACTCTTATGCTTTCTAGGATAAGGAGACATATTTTATTTTTTCAGCTGAACATACCAGCAGGTACCACAGAGGTAAAGACATCAATTTCAGTCCTCTTTATTGAATCTCTAAGGAAAACTTGTACTCTATCTATCAAGCAGGAGGCCAGGCTGTGTGTAAGCACCGAAGGTGCTGATCCTAGCCTGATGCTCTTTTCAATCCATCGCTGGCTGTAAATAGAATTCTGCTACAGGTAAAGCAAAACTACGAAGCACAGAAGATCTGCCCTGCTGTGCTTTTGTGTGACTTCATTTTCACAGAGAAAACCAATCGATCATAGGAAGCACTGGAGCATCACTCTCAGTCTCTCCCACTGAACTGCCTCAGATTCACAGGTACTACAAGAAAACATTCCTTTTTTTTTCACGTGGATGAAGGAACGCAAAAATAGTGTGTGTACACCTGCACCTGACCACAGACACAAATCTCAGTGCACCAGAACCTATTTGGGTAGAAGCACAGGGGCTACATCTCTAAAAGAAAATGCTGTCTGAACTCAGAAGCCACTGGCAGTGACATATCCACAGAAGAGAGTAAATCTATAATGTGTTTAACAAGTTGTATGTTTTCCCACAGATCCTGAGCACAGCCCACGATTCCACCAGAGCAATCACTCTGGCTGAACATCGTGCTACCTCCCAAGCCACGCTTAAATCAATGGCTTTTTGTGAAAATGTAGCAGAATGATGTATGGCTGAGGATAATAATATCTGGGGAAAAGATATAGACCAGTAAACTGTTTCATCTTCTGTCACTGAAAGAGTGGCCTTGATTGAAAGTTTTTTTTTCTTATCATAGTTTAAGCAACACAGCTTCAGCTATGACCTTCTAGACTGTGGTGCTTTGACTCTGACTGGACACCAGGTACCCACAAAAGCTCCCCTATCACTCCCATCCTCACCTGGACAGGTGAGAGAAAATGCAACAAAAGGCTCATCTGTCCAGATAAGGGCAGGGAGAGATCACTCACCACTTACTGACACTGGCAAAACTCAGCTTGGGGAGATAAATTTAATTTATTACAAATCACATCAGAATAGGTTAATGAGAAATAAAACTCATTAACTCATTAATAAAACCTTTTCCTGGGCTGTGCAAATGCACAGTTGTTTGGTTTTTTTTTTCTGAGGATTGCTAGAGATGGTGGGTCTTGACCTACTGCTGAATTTTGAATCATCAGGTTTTTAGGAAATTATCTCCTCCCATGAAGGGCTAAATTTCCTCTTTTTACCACTAGAATAAAGCCCCAGTATTTTCTGATGAGATCCTGTCAGCAGTTTCAGACTGTTTTATTTACATCTCTACTCGTGGAGCTACAGAGACAGGTTGTGTTGTACAGTTCAAACTCTTCTATCCTCAGTGAACAATTAAAATCTCATTGGTGCTCAATCCCTCAACCGAGGCATTTAGGGAACTCCAGTCACATTGGGAAAACGCCTGGCTTGAGCCAAAATAAAGCAAGAATTTGAAGATGAAATTTCTATACCTTTTCACCTCTGAGTTTTAGAGGTGAACTGAGAAGCTTTCAGCTTCTAAGAGCTGTTGAAGTTGTTCCAAGTCTTGGTAGAAATTAAATCATATCAAAAATTGCTGCACCAAAACCACATGGACCTTCTTAAAAATTTGGTGATACTTACCCCACAAATATACAAGCTTTAGTATTTTTTTTTCCTTTTTTGGACTAGGTTGTTTTATTTCACCTTCCCTTTTCAGTGTGTAAAAAAAAGGTTAATATTCACATGAGAGCAGTGGGAGATTTTCTCATGTTTAACAATGACATCGAATTCAGAACTCACCATCATCTTCTCCCTTCTTCCTCACCACTCTCATTTGATAATTTTTTTATCAAAGCTTTGAGATCTCTAATCCTATGTCATATTTGGCTTAAAATCACTTGAAAGGTCAAAAGTTTATTGAAGCAGGAGACAAACAATGTGATCACATAAATCTTACCTGCAAAGAACTGAAGGGAAGTCATGAGATTTAAAAATAAAAAGAAAATTCTTATCTGTTCTTAAGTGAACTGTTGTTGTGGGGAAAAAAACCTCTACTTGGATTTATTCATTCCGTATTTTTTTTCCTTACTGGTGATGGTTCTGCTAATCTTTGATTTTCAGGTTTTTTTAAGTACTTGACTTATTATAAGAGTAGAAATTAGAAAATTCACTTATTTAGTATCTAGTCCATTCTACCGCTAAATCCTTTTTTGAAAAAAAAAATATTTTTACTTGTCTGAGTAACAGGAAAAGGCAGTTTTTCCATGTTTTTCTGGATAATAATCACATCATTACTAGGTCAAATTTACCACTATGTTGCTGTTACTTCTTTTAAATATATGAAAATCTGTGTTACTCAGACTAAGCCTTTGCTTCATGTCCATCAAGAGGAACACCTGATGGATACTTTTGGGGAGGGAGTGGAGGGAGGAAGGTAGGGCAGAGAGTGGAAGAGTGTGTTGATTTGTTGGGTTTTTTCTCCTTTTTTTTTTTTTTTTTTTCAATTGAACTATTTTCAACTATCCTTCACTTTCTAACCGGCTGGGATGGATCCAGCAACACTCGTTCTAAATCAACTTTTCTTATCTGACGTTATTTTTTTTTTTTTTAATTTTTTTACATAGATTATTCCCTCAATTATTTATTTATTTAGGGCTGACCTACACCAGCATTCATCTGAACACACTGATCAACATAAGCTGCTCTCTGTAATTAGACCTTTTTTTAATTAAAGCAAATTAAGAGGAGTTATTTACATAAAATCAGCTTTGCCACTAAGAAACCTTTATCGGTATTTATATGATTGCCTGCTGCACATTTGCTTTGGTAATTACACACGTGTTAGCTCTTAATGGAATGAAAAGGGCACAGGGACCCAGTGTTTTTAATCTACTGTCATTTATATCCCAAAGTTGCCAAATCGGGGCTCAGCTAAAGACAGTTTTTCAGTGGAACAGTGAGCACTGCTTTTGTTCATCTAATCTTGAAGCTACACTTGTACTCTTATGTATTTTCAAGATAAGAAGGCAAAAAAATGGAAGAAAAAAAAAAAGGAGGGCTGGAAAAAATATAAATGGAGATGAAAATATTATGGAAACTCAATAGTAACTAAACCTCCTTTGCAAAGAGAATACATCTACACTGTGACAAACAAAAGGAGAAAAGGACACCTGCAGTTCAGCACAAATCCTTTTGAAGTGAGTGAAGTTCCCTGACAGAACAATAGATTCTGCCACAGAATAAAGGTGTTTTTTGAGGAATCAGTTTTACTCATAGGCCAGATTGAACCTTCTTCTTTTTCTTTTTTTTTCTCAGTAAAATCACTTCAAAAGGGGCCTGCACAGCAAAACTAGAATCTCTGAAAAGGAACGATTGCTGGGTTTACGTGTCGAAGAAATGTAGGAAAGTAATTAGGGAGAAAAAAATGTCAGCTTGTTGTACTTCAGCTGAGAGGAGAATGTGGTGTTGATACCCAACTACTGCATTATTTGTATCCACTCTGCCATCCTAAAAACCTCTCCTCGGTTACCCTGAGGAGAGTGAATGCAGCATTGCTTCCCTCGCTACTGAAATACATTAATCCATGTATGAAGAGTCACTTGAGCAGCAGGACACTTTATTTACATGAGAGGCACATAACCAATGCCTGGAGGCACCTTCATCAATGTTTGAAAAATAGACTGACTCTACAAAACAAACTGCATTCGACATTAAATAGATCTACATATTAAATACAATACATATTGCATATGTATACGTGTTAAAAACAATACAATACAAATAGTTCTACATTGTTAAAAAATTAATAAAACCCCCAAACCCAAAAAGCAAAAAACACACACCCCACACCCCCACCCAAATGTCATGGAGGTTTGCAACAGGATTTCATCATTGTCATTCTCATGAGCCTCAAAAAGCCCACTTGGGAATTTCAGACATTTTCAAAGTAACCAGGAACCCTGGTGGACTTGGATGGGCTTGGTTGTCAGTTTTCACAGGGAACAAATATGCCTCTCTTTGGAAATTAAAACCAGAAACATAGGATACTTGGTTGGGAGGGACCTTGAAGATCATCCAGTGCCACCCCTGCCATGGCAGGGACACCTTCCACTGTCCCAGGCTGCTCCAAGCCCCGTCCAACCCGGCCTGGGACACTGCCAGGGATCCAGGGGCAGCCACAGCTTCTCTGGGCACCCTGTGCCAGGGCCTCCCCACCCTCACTGTAACAAACACCCTCCTAATATCTAATCTAAACCTTCTTTCAGTCTGAAGCCATTGCCCCTTGTCCTTTCACTCCAGGTCCTTTAAATAGTCCCTCTCCATATTTTTGGAAGGCTCCTTTCAGGTACTGGAAGGGCTCAATTAGGAAAGAGGGAGAGAGAGAGGTGGGGGAAGAGGGGGCAGAGGGGAGGGAGGGAGATGAGGAAAGAGAGGGAGGAGGAAGCTGTGTGCATGTGTTTTGCTCAACAGCAGATAAAAATACTCTATTTACTCCCTCTTCCATCTATATGTGCCAAAACTGATCATAATATAAAAGCAGTTAGTAATTTTTTTACCACGCTCTTTCAAAGATAAAATAAATGGAATTTTCAAGTATTTCCAACCAGCTCTCATTCTAAGCAGCCATGAAGTTGTTTATACAACCACCCTCTCTTTCCAGTTTTTTCAGATACACAGCCTGTGAATTATCTGTAAAAAAAGTGAAGTTCCATCCCATTTAAAAATAGTGCAGGTCGTCGCAAAAGTTAGCCTGCATCTGACCCTTTGTGGAACTCTGTTTTTTGGGACTGAACTTTTACCATCCTTTAGGGTATGGACAAAGGTTTTAGAATTCTCATGGACTTTCCTAGACAGGTTATGTCTATGGCAGTCTGCCGAATCTTGGTAGTTGTCTAAAGAAAACCACAGAGAACAATAATCACGTGATAAAATGTGGCAAAGGGGTCTGAAAACTTTCTCTATTTGATCCCTCTCCTAGGAGGCCACCTTTGAAAGCTGAGTCTGCTCTGTTCACTGGAAACTTAAGGGTTATTGAGGAGCAGACCTGATTTATTTTCAAAATTCACTTCGGAGACATAAAGCATCTTGCAAAGATACCAAATATCACAACGCAGCCACCCATTCCTGCCAAGTTTCAAATCTTCCAACCCTCCCTGCTCAAGTAGTGAAGGCCATCAATCAATAACATCATAAAACTCATGATTACATTTCACAGATACATAAAATATGAGTTGTTTACAACAGCCTGCTTGTCAAGAAATTAAAAGTCAGAGGAGGTTCATAAAACTTAGTGTGCAAGGAACGGTGCAGATCTGAAATTTTCTATAAACACCCATCTGTCTCTCCTAGAACAAATCTTGGCCAGGAAGGATGCAGAGGAATAGATGCAGAGGAATAAATAGCTCAGTTTATTTGGGATTGAGAATTGTCCCTGCGGCAGCACCGCGGATCAGAGCACAAGTCGCACGTCCACGGCTGAACTGCACATGCCCCAATCTCTCTACATCTTAAAGATTTGTCTGTTTAATACCACGGAAAGAATCGCTCCCAGGCCTCTTCCAGAAGGAGAAGGGATTCCCACAGGAAATGGCAGTAAATGGTAGCTATGGAATGGGAAAGCAGAAGAAATATTAAATCTGTGAGAAGGCCCAGTAGGGAATAAATGAACAGTTTACCGTGGACCTACGGGGTCTCTGCAAGAGCCAGGTGCTGTTTTACAGGCTCTGGGAAGATCTCTCAGTTTTATGCTGGCCTGGGAATTAACTCACCATATTCATGAAAAAGCTAGTTTGCTAATTAATCAGCTGAATAAATAGGTCTGACTGCCAGATTTTTGCCACCTCTGGCCTCCTGCCCCCTCCAAAATCCAGAATCAAGAAACTCTTTTCAAGGTTTCAATTTCTAACTATAATCTAAAGTGCATTGCTATTATTTTATGCAGAGTAAGATTTTGTGACACTTCTGTATGAACCTGACATGGCAGAGAATAAATATAAACGATAATGGAGGAAAACTCAGAAGGGTAGATTTTAAATAAAGCTCAGTATCCGACATATTATTTTGCTTTTCTTTTTGAATAACCTGCATAGAAATAAGGTAGCCTGGTGACTGCGTGCTAACCATGAAAGAGGTAAAATCATTATACAGTATTAAACTCCGAGAATTAACTCTGGGGATTAATAATGTTACAAAATATACTGCTTTAAGTGCTGACTGTACAGAAAAACAGGGTAAGCCACTATGATAGTGCCACATCCTCTTTTGCAAATTATGGTTTTAAAAGAGAAAGCAGTGCAGGAAAGAAGGGAAGAAAACCCAGCTGAACGAACAGAGCTTGGTTTGGGTAATGATATAAAAGCCACTCACTCATTCCAGGTGTTCAGTGCACAGTTTGTAAGGCCTAAATCACCACATCTTGTGATTCAGCAGGTCTCAGAACAAAACACTTCTGATTACACTGTGCTGCTGTTTAGAATACTCCAGAGAACTTCGGGGATGAGCTTTCCCTGTGCACATTAAATGAAAATGTGTTTAAAAGACTCGCTCAACTGGAGGACTCCTCCATGGGTGAGGGGAAGGAATCTCTGAGAGATATCCTTTATTTTTTTTGAATACTTCAAAATGAACCGTGGTGTGATCAAGAAAACTGCAGGGCTAAATTTACACTTCAGTACTTGCTCCTTGGTAATGTACTGGCTTTACTTTTAGGGTGTCAGGGAAGCTTTAAAATTCACAAATTTGGGTGCTGCGAAGTGTCAAAGACCTCCTCCTCCACCTAAAAGTGTCATCTCATCAACTTTGGCTTCACTGCAATCCTACACTGCAGCACCTCACTGCTGGAAGTTTTGTCAGCCACTGAAAGAACTGCAGCTCCTAGGCAGGGACACCTGAGAATGCTGATAAACTACGAGGATAAACAATTTAATGAATGAATAATTAACATGTAATTAAAGCTTTGTTAAACCAGACTTGCATTAGATATGTGCATACTGTGGCTCTTAGTGCTTTTCCGAGATCTTACAGGCCTGACTCGCCCATTTTTTGCATTTTGTGTGTAGATCTTTGCTGTGAAAAAATTGAAAAATTAACTGCTCCCAGAGAGTAGTGTCTTTTGAACTATTGCAAATTAATGCACATATAAATGGTAATCAAAACCCAAACCCATTCTTTTTCAAATTATCATGAGATATTACTGTCGTTAACTAAATTTATTCCTATTTGCAAAATCTCCCTTCCTACAGAACAAATTGTTTGTTTCAGAGCTCAGCCATGTATAAATTAGCTATAGCAGTATTGCAGAGAGCTAACTAAATCTGCTGCAAAAGATTAGGTTCCACAAGACCTAAATTGCTGTTTCTGCATATGTACAAGTAATTAAAAATGATTTATAGAGGCTGTGAAAATATGAGAACCTCCCATAAATATTGTGGACATCAGAAATGGGAGAGGCAGGTTTGTTGAAGTGCAGGAGATCTGATGCTGTTCTTTCACAATGAAACAATGTAGAGAAGGTCCTGACAAGTCACAGCTTCTCTGCCTCCACGGAAAAGAGAGAAAACTTTGTGCTCCTCACTGTAATTCTTCTCTCCTCGTTCACTGTCACCAACCTGATTTTCTAATAAAGCCAGTTTATCTCCAGATTTATTCCTGAGACTCCATTATTTAATAAGTGCACCCTGGAACGCGACAAGTGCTGATAGTGGGTGAACCCACATATTTCAGGTGCAGAGAAAAGTTTTACAAATTAGTCATAAATGGTTTACAAAACACAATTTGGTGAAATAACGTCACTGAAAAAATACTGCACTTTGAAGAGGTGAAACATCTATGGCAAAAGTCATAAATTAACTTTCCTCCAGGCTACAAAACTTATAAAAAGATCATCATCTCAGAATCCCACCTTAAGCCTCTCCCTTAAGAGAGAATCCAAAATATTCTGTGTCATAAGCATTATTTTTTATCAGATAGGAAAAGAGTATGTAGGGTTTTGTAGGCACAGCTGCTAATTTCTGAATTTAAAAGCACAAGGTAAGTAAATAAGAAAGTGCAACTGAACATTTTAACATCTACATCCTTTTTGTCATTTGTTGGATCATGACTAGTCTTGCTACAGGCCATGCTGGAGGAAGCCATATTTAAAATGATGGGGGGGGGGGAAGAATAACAGAATAAAATAACAAGAATAAATTCCTTCTTCGAGAAAGGGAGAAAAAAAAAAGGAAGTCAGCTTTATGGTATTTTCAAGTTTTAATTGTGTGAAAATCTTTAATATTTTGCCATTTTAGGATCTATTTGTTAAAAGCAGACAGCCCCTGGCAGCACTTTTTCAGAGAGCCATTAACCCCATTTCATACAAAGAAACACATCTTTCATTTGCACTTTTAAAATTTCAAAATATAAAATTGTTGTAGCGCACCTGGTTTGTTAAATACCTTCTTTAAGGTCACCTTTCCTCCTGCTTTCCTCCCTACTTCTTTCCCCACAAAGAAAACCTGAATTTTAAATTAATATATAGAATGACAGGAATGTTTGTCATGCAACTGTTTTTTTATAAAACCACTGAAATTCGAACAAATTAGGTAAAAGCGAATGTGAAACTCAGCAGGCTTTTTGAAGGTCTCTCGTCACAGGCTCTTACAGAAACCAGTCTGCTTTGGGATAATAAGGAAAGCCTGCTCATCCATTAATAAGTGCTCAAAAGATAGGAAAGGAAAGCTATGGGTGACACAATCCCTCAAGTGCAGCTTTGTCATTATTTTATCACTGTGGCCTGTGCTGGAACTGGAGCAGGGAAATGAAATCAGCTACTTATTGGAGAGAGCTAGAGAAGATCTGAGATCCCTTTGATCATAGTTGACTACAGGGTTTCCTTTGCAATGTGTGAAAAAAATCACAAAGAGGTGGGGTTTTCTTGAAGGCTATGAGTGTGGTGTTTTGGATTTTGAAGTTAGGGGCTTTTTACATCATTTTGTGTGCTGTCTGAGTCGCTATTTTTTCCGTGGAATTTCTGAGGTAAAAAATAAAATTCTTCAGGTTGTTATTAAAACTCCATATTATCAACAATTTTTTTTGTGTGGCTTAGAAACAGGATCTCTTTTACCCTGGAGCCTATAAAAGCATTGCTGTCAAAAACTGAAACTCCATTTATTTCTCCAGGGTGACAAGCCTCACTGCTTTGACTGAGTTTCCAGGCACCATGCTCAACAACGCAGTCTTAACCCAATTCCTGTAATTAATCACTAACAACTCATTTCCTTTGATTATATTTGTTTCTTTTGCCCAATACGCCCAGAAGAAACAGCCAGGACTACTTTGTTCAATTAGTAATGAGCACAAGCTAATCTCCATTTAATAGCATGTAACTAATGACATCGAAATGACCTCTGCTCCTTCACGCCCCCGACTTTATTACATTTTTGAATAACGACTCTCTCAATCCAACCTTTCCTCATAAGAAGATTTCAGCAGCATGAGCACAGATCAAGGGGTGGAAGCAGCTGTGATATAAACACGAGCTGCTGTGACTCAGTGCCTCTGTCAAGCCTTGATTTGCAAGAGCCCTCCTGTCCTCAGACACGTGA
Source organism: Cnemophilus loriae (assembly GCA_013397755.1). Taxonomy (NCBI): domain Eukaryota; kingdom Metazoa; phylum Chordata; class Aves; order Passeriformes; family Corvidae; genus Cnemophilus; species Cnemophilus loriae. Next base: position 186,831 of record VZTF01004294.1, read on the forward strand.
GCAATTTATGTCCTTCATTCTCTGAGCTGAACTGCTGAACTAACCTGTAAACTCAATTAACACCGAGGATAACTCAGTGGTTTCTCCCCTGACTGGTCACTAGACAGTAGCTGAGATTCGTTGCCATCCTGGGGAATATCAGAGCTAAAAGAAGTACTCCAAATATTGGTTAAAAAAAATTAAACACAGTATGTATATTTTTTTAAGGTGTAAGAATCTCATAATCTTTTTCCCAAAATAATTTTAAAAATAGACCACCTTTGTCCTGTTATAGATACACCTAATTTCATACTCGCAACTATAATTCTGACTCTGGCCCAAGAATTACCTGGAATAAATCTTCATCTTGCTAGGAACTATGGTGCAGAGTGACATCCCACATTTCAAATAAAGCTTTGGGAAGACAGGTCTAATTTTGTCTTATCTACTGTAGTTGTTCAGCATGATGATTTTTTAATAGGGTTTTTTTTTTTTGGAAGATCTAAAGGGGAGTTACCTAGTTATATTAAAAGCATTTTTATATCCCCAAATCCTTCAGAGCCCTTAAACCCACATATCCCCGAGGCAAACTTTATTGAGCTCACAGACTTCTGATGTCCAGCAACAACTCTATAAATCTGCAAGGCTCTAACACCTCACAACACCTCTTTAAAGTTCTTTTAGCCCTGAGGCAGCCCTTTCCATCACAGCATGGCCAGAAGGCATCAAGGCAAGGAGGAGCAGGTGGAATATGGACACAGGAAGAGCTCGGTGCACCAGAACAGGAAGGTTTGGCACCGGAGAGGGGAGCAGGCAGCAAGGAGTCCTGGAGCTTGCAGGTGCTCCAAGCATCCCTGCCCTGCCAAGGAGAGATGTGATCTGTGACAAGGACACAAAACAGACTCTCTGATTCCAATTCTGGCAGAAACTTGGTGTGCTTTTCCCCGCCTCTCTGCAAGGCAGGAAGAGCTCGCCCACCCTTCTCGTTAGAACCAGAGTAATGACTGCAAGGTGAAAGGATGGAATTCAACCCAAAACATCACAACAAGTGGGAAAATGGGTGTGAACCTACAATTCGATGCTGCTGCAGTTGGTGAGGAGGCAAAACACACAGAAGAGGAGAAAACCCCAAAGTCCTGTATGGTCAACACCATCAGAGCACAGAGAGGGAAGGGTTCTTCCTGCCTCTCCCCAGGGGCAGCAGCTCACTCACAGAGTGCCAGAGCTTTCAAACGTTTATATTTAAGGATGTTGCAAGAGATGACAGCTGAGTACAAGGAAGAAAAGCTGCTAAAATATATTTATCAACGTTAGCTAACAAAACCAGCCTCTTTTCAGCTCTTTGATGGGACCACAAGCAAGCACACAAGCATTGAAATCAGCCACAAATCAGTGTTTCTGATTACAGCTGAATTAGTGCAAACTGCTCCAAAACTTTTTGGTATTTCCCATCAAATGAAAACTGAAGCTGGAAAACTGATCACATGAGAACAGAATATTGATCCTTCTGCCTGTAGCTTCATCTTCAGGGTTGGATACATGCTCTTGTTGAAAACCATAGTAGATGAAAATGGAACATTTAAGAGAGACAGACATGGAGTTTAGAAAAGAAATGCTGTCTGGATTTTCTTCATGAGGTAGAACATCCTTGATCACTAAAATAATGGCATCATTGCTTTATCCATTCTGTGATTGTGCAAATAATTCATTTTCTCTGCTTGTTTATCGACAGTTGTGACAGAAGGTGTACCAATGTACAGCTTCTTGGCCACAAGAGATATTTTCCTCATCACTAGTAGAAAGTAATGCCAGCTGGAAAAGAAATTTGCACCAATTCCATGAGAATTCCAGGCAAAAAGAGTAGTGAACACACAAAAAAAGCCTACCAGCAACTCCAACACGGCAACATAAACATCCCGGCACAGATTACAAATGTATCTTTACAAATATACACATTTATTATGCCATGTACTTGGCCAAGGAGCAAACTTGATAAAAACAAATAGAGCTATTATTTTCCCTGCAAGAGTAGATTTAAAAGGAGGTACAGGAGTACAGAGCTCCTTCAGAATGGAAATCCAGGACTCTACAAGGAGAAAAAGGCAGGTCAGGCCTAACCTGTGGTGTCTTTTCAGAGTATGAAATAAAGCAGCAGTTCATGTCACTTCAGAGGAAGCAAATGCCATAACACCACAGACACAGTGATGGGCTGACACAAAAAAAAATAAAAAACCACAACAAATTCATCAACAGATAAGGTTTGTTTTACACTGAGTCTGGGGATCTGTGTCTGATGGCTCTGGTCTAACCAGATGATGGAAATTTTATGAACTTGGACAGCAGAGGTTTTGACTTTGTGAGTGAAACTGTGCAGCAGAAACGGTTTCACTTGATTCAATTCATTGCAGTATCGATTTTCAGGGTTGATGATTTATTAAAGTAACATTTGGTACAGTTGGATCTTCCAGTAATGATGATGCTGTTACTGCCACTGAAAATAAATCACTGTAAATCTTTAAAAGAATACGAGTGCTTAGCCAACAAATTGGGTGCCCTGGATTTGGAGAAGCTTGGGAATTCCTGCTAGGTGATATAGTGACTCTTTTTTACCTGTGGAAGTGTTCTCCTTCTTGACAACACTGAACAAAGGGCAAGTTTATTTAAACCTGGGAGTTTATAGCCTCGTTTTTTTACCTAAATAGCCAATTGAACATGCAAAGTGTGAAGTACAGATTTAATTTAACTTCTTCACTACTAAACAGTCCTGTATGAAAATCAGGCACTGATCTAGCAAACTGAACAACTCACCACTGGTGCAAATGCTTACCTATCTTGTGTGGAATACAATTTAATAGTTTAGAAAATCCCTGGGCATACAAAAGAGAGTTTTGTGTCCCTAAGTTATCTCTTGTGTGTCCACCTGGCAGGCGCCTCCCAAATATCTCCCCCTGAAGAGGCTGCAGCTTCACAGACCTGGAGGATTTCCCTTCCCTGCCACTTTTTCACTGTTTTATCTGCCGACAGTAGTTTTCAACACTCACCTTTTTAATTAAGGCTGCACTCAGAAGTAGGCAAGTCTTCCCATGGGGAAATGGTGCAACCAGGATCATCAAGACTCCCCACACCAATAGTGCTGCTGCTCATCAGGCTGCTGCTGTATTGCTGCTCCATAATCACTTTTAGATTGCCTGAGATGAGATCTCCAATGGAATGGAGGCCATTCTCTGCGGTAAACAAAGATACAATAAATGTTCAGTAGCACTGCAAATTATGAAAATGAATTTCTACAAAACTAAATTACAGGAAGTTAATAACTTCACAAGAGGGCCATGACTTTTTTTTTTTTTTTTTGCTAAAGGCAACTAGTTTATTTTGCTTCATAATAAACTTTATTTCCAAACCCTTATTTCTTTTGTGTGAGAGAATAACCTTGGTAAGCATAATACACTGCAAGCAATTCTGCCTATTGACACTGTAACCCAGATGTTCCTAAATAAAATTCTCTCAAATATTGTGATCAGGCAAACCTGCAAATGAACTGCAAAACTGAAAACTAATTTGTCACATTTAGCCACAGCCTTGACAAGAGGGGTAGAGAACCATCTTCCCTGAAGGACCCAAAATTCCCTGCTCCATTGCACTGTAGTTGTGCTCAAGAGGTGCTCAATTAGCTAAAGCTCATTTAAAGATTCACCACAGTGTCTCTACACTGGGTTAGACCAGAGACTGCAATACAGAGGAGGGATCAGCAGCCTTGCAGTGCTCCTCCCTATCTTCTGTCTGACGAGTTAAGGATTGGCGTTGCAGGATGTTAAACAAACTTTGTGGAATTATACACAAAGTCTGACTTCTTGAAAAACAGACGCAGCTCAGAATGAAACACACATAAAAATAACAGGGAGTGGCAACAAATTTCCCCTTTTCTTTTTGAGTTTATTCTGGATGGGTCCTCTCAGATTGTCACTTGCACAATCCCCCTTGCTTTCTCAGTAAAGAAAAGAAGAAATAAAAGAAGAAAGAAAGAAGAAGAAAGAAGAGTGAAGATGACATCTATACATCTGCAGAAAACCCACTGGGTCAGCAGTTTTTTGCTGTTTGGGAATTTGAAAGTTTTGATAACTATTTAAGGCCAAATCTGTAAAAATGCTCCTTTAAAGCTTTTGTATCATGTAGTTATCTTGGGGCTAAAAATGTGTGCTTGGCTGAATATAACATATTAGGTTCTCAATAAATTTGCAAGGAAAATACCAAATTGGATTTTAAAAAAACCGAACAAACAACGACAACAACAACAACAAAACAAACAAAACAAACCAAAAAACCAAAAACCAACCAACCAAAAAAAAAAAAACAAAAACAAAAAAAGAGAGGAAGAACTAGCAGACATAGTGCATGTGTAAATGAAGCTTGTTTCAATGTAAAAAACTGGCCACGAATTATGTTTTTCTTAAGCCCTGGCAGCTTTGTCGTGAGTTTTGTAGCAGAGCAGCTACAAATGGATCTTCTCTGTTTAAGGCTGTGAGCTGCCTCCTCCTGGGAGAGGACAATCCCTGCTTGGGGCTGGGCAGGGCATTGTTCAGAGAGTGGTGAGCAGTTCTGTGCATCACCTGTTTTGATCGGTGTTTACTTCTCTCTTTTTCTTGTCTCCGTTTTCATTATCATCATCATCATTATTATTGCTGCTATTTTCTTTTCTTTTCTTTCAATTACTAATCTGTTCTTATCTCAACCCACGGGTTTTACCTTCTCCCCCCCCTCAATTCTCCTCCCCATCCCAGCAGGGAGGGGTGTGGATGAGCCAGTGGCTGCGTGGCCAGCTGGCCCTAAATCACAGCACTGCTTTTCCCTGCAGGTTTATCCCCTCCATATGCAGTGCACCTCATGAGAGCAAGGTGAAGTCTTCACTGATATTTCGAGTGGGGTCATTCTCTTGTTTCTGACCCGTGTGTAAACCTCTGTGACCCCAAACCTGACACCTCTCTTACTTAAGATGAATTTTTCTATGTAGGTGGCTTGATTGAAACTCCCGTTAGACTAAAGGCTGGCCTATAACTATGAAGGAGTCCCAAGAACTGGGAGAGATCATTTCTCCCCTTAGCACAGGCATCGTTGCAGTCATCAGGAATTACAGCAGAAGAACAAGAGCTGGAGAGAAAAACATAAATAGATTAAAAGCAGAAGTGATTATTTTAGCAATTAAACATTTCTTAAGTGAAATTACATGAAATGCAAAAGCAGCATGAAAGGTCAGGAGAGATTTTTCAAAGAGTGCTCTACAGGAAGGGAAGGGGGGAAAAAGTAATTAAATACAAAGATAGAAGGTTACGATGCATAGAAGATTATTGCAAACAAGTGGCTGCCAGCAACAAAATACATTGTTTTGAATGTTTAATTAATAAAATAGTCTTTTTCATTAACCACTGCCACTGGGGAAAATAGATTGGAAAAAACGTGCAGGAAACAAAATGGACACATTTTTTACTCGTGTGCATTTACATGTATGGAGAAACCCGCAAACAAATTTTGTTTGTCTCCAAAATTATAGGATAAGAAGGAATACATGGTAATTACTAACACTGCATGTTCAGGTCATGTTTCCTTTAAAAAAGCCACCAAATTTGCTCACACAAATGTTTGGATGGGCCATAGGATGCACTTTTTTCTTTACTTTTTTGTGCTTAAAACTCAAAGGTAGAAGAGGCAGCTGAGGGAATTAGAATCCTTAAAAGTAAAAAAAGTAAAAAATACCCCAGCACTTAAAAATTCCAAGCCTGAGACAGGTTAGAGCCTATTTTTAAGAGTGCCAGCATTGTGGGTTCAATCTCTGTGTGGGCCAGTCACTTAAGAGGTGGATTTGACAATCCTGGTGGGGTCCCTTCCAACTCAGAATATTCACAAACAGGTGATGACTTCATGCGAACAATACCCTCCTTTATACCCCTGACAAGAATTGAGATTGAAGGTGTTTGCCGTTCTCTTCTAGGAGGAAAACACTGAGCAAACCACTGAAGGCCAAAGGAGCTGAGTGAAGGGACAGTGTGTAGATATTGAGCCTCTTTCCCCGTGCCCTCCGCTCATGAGTGTTTTGCTGTGCCAACACTCTCCCCTTCTGCCTTCAGCATTAGCCCACGAGCAAAGCTGAGCTGCTGCTCAGAACTCTGACACCACCCGTGATTAAAGCAAGGCCTTGATCAAAAGCAGTTTTTAGACTCCCAGCTCACTGTTCTATGCAAGGCAGTGACTTTGTCACACCGTATGAATCAAAAGCCCCACTGGATGTTGTAAATAAAAACACTTTAAACGACAACAACAATAAGGAAGAAGGAATCTTTGATCAGGCTACAGTTAATTGATTAAAATGTCCATTTCATTGTCCTTTCATGTCTGAGCTTCAGTAAACAACATGAGAGAGCAGAACTCAGCATGCAGTAGTAGAAAGGAGGCCACGAAGGAAAGCCTGGCAAGTAAACAAAGATTAAAAAGAAAGGGAAAAAATAGATTATACAGAATAAATACAGAAACCTGCTGTGCTCATGCCCAAAAGCTTAACCCAATTCTCCAGCTATGCCACTGAAAGGCAGGGGAATTAATAACCATCAGCAAGTCACGGACTCATATTTGCATTTATTTTTCTCTCTGTAACCATATGAAACCTTTCCTACCAAACCCACAATGGGATTTTTGCAAAACTAACCTCATATAATGCTTCCAATATAAAATGGATTAAGTACTGGGAAAGGATATTGACTTTCATTCTAGGGAAATCTGAAAAGAATCCTTGTCTTTGGTTAACAAATAAACTAGGTTTTCCACTCTGATGAAAGTGGAATTACTATAGTTGCAATTTCTCTCTCATCTGAGAGGCATCAGGATGGCACCCAAGTTCCAAACATTCCCAAAGACATTCAGACATATTAACAGCAGCAGGGGCCACTGAAACACTTCAGGATGCTCACAAGTAATCAACTTACAGATTCCTTTTCTGTGAATGGAAGAGAGCGTAGAATCCCTCCTGCTCCTCTCAGGCAACTCAGCACACTGGTACTTTAATTTTGAATCTTCTCTCTGGAGAGCCAAGGCTCTCCAGATTCAAAAAGAAAACCTAGACACACCTGACTCACCAAATTCCATCCTTTTTAATCATCTCTTTCAGCCTTATTATTAAAAAGATATCACAACTTCATTAAAAAAATACGTTCCATTCTGGACACAACATTTGCAAATTGATAAAATAGAGTGAAACAATATTCTAGAGTACTAGTATTGTTCTTGATTGCATTTTTACTTTTGCCTAAAGAACATTAGTGAGGTCCCTTAAAAGCATAAAATACTCAAATAAAATGTTTTAAAACCTGATTTTTATACATCAAGGCATGCAAATCAGTACACACTGACAGACAAAGCAATTGGGAGGTGAGGCAAGTGAATTGTGCTTGTCATGTTAAAACTTGGTTGAGTTTTCTCAGAGAGGAGAAAAAACTACTCCAGAGATCCTATTTTATCTTGCTGAGCTAAAACAACTTGTGAATACAATGGTTTTAAATGGAAGTAATGATTTTTCCCTAAAATGAATGGCACAGCTGTTATAAGCCCCCATTTGTGTCACTGTCCAGTCTCGAGCATACATGGAGAGACAGAGAATTGCTGCCACTTAGACCTTTACCACTTCTACAGTGACTGATGCTTTCCAGCCCAAACACCCATCCCCAGTGCCAAGCTTGATCTCTTTTTTTTTCTGATTTAACAGCCCAAATGCACATCCCCAGTCACTAGCTGGATTTGGGGTTATTGCCTCTTGCTTGCAGTGCTTGATGTATGAGCTCTGTATGAGCGACTGGCTCCCTTCTCTGAAAAACACGGAAACATCACTCTGCAAACACTCAGAGCTGCCCAATATCCCATCTGAGTCCTATTAGGCTTCAAATATAAACCACTGATCTTGCCAGCACTTATTGTTGCTTGGGAAAGAACTGACTACCACGAATAAAAGTCCCAGGAAATCTGCCCAGAGTGGATGCACTGCTGTCAGTCCTAGCACTAAATTAAATTATTAAGTAGGATCAGGGTAAAGATTGCACATTCAGGTATTTAACAGGTGCAAAATCTAGGAATATCAGCTTCAGACAGAACATGACGATTTCCCTAAAGTATTCCACGATTTCTTCTTTGCAACAGTGCAAACAGCTTCTCCACCTTGGAAAGGCAAACAAACAGCTGGGTACAACATATTTAACAACAGACCACTAAAAACACTTCTGTTCAAGTAGTCAGAATTGCAGCAGCAAACCTCAAGATAATATGGATTTTATGGAGCTTTTATGGATCCATTAGCTTGAATAGCTGCTAAATTTTTGAAATAGAATAACAGATTTGCATATATTGCCTCAAATTTGCACCTTGCGAGGTCTGTTTCCTAATTTTGAAAGATGAAGGCAGTAATGTAATACCAGAGTGTGCCTGAATAGTGCATTATATGAACTGTAATACTTTTTATTCTCTCTGATTTATTAATGTGCCATACTTCAAACAGCAGGGGCTTTTTCAATCATCTCATTGAAGTGTCAAAGATGCTTAGCACAAACATTTCTAAGACATTAGTTATTAGACTGTTCATGCATTTTATTTTGGCAAATAGCGAAATCACGCATTTCAATTTAATTTTAATGTTCAATTCACACAGAACATTTTCACCTAGTTTTCAAATCTACTAATACTAGTAAGGCATAGTCTTCAGGTTGGAAAGACCAAGTTTACAAAACTTCCTTCCCACAAATAATGAAAATAATTTCACTTAAATGAAATCACTGCAGAATAATTTTTATTTAATTTTTTTAAATGCAAAAAATTGCACAGAGCTCCTCTCTTCTCACAGCACAAAAAAGTGTAAAGGAGGGTAGGATCTCACCTAAGTGTGGTTCAGCACTGATAAAAATTCTGGATTTTTGGGGATGAAAATGAAGACAAACAAGGCAGTATTTCCAAAATATCAAATAGGACCTCCTCTTAACTATGTGTTTTGTGGGGCTGTCTTGAATACAAATAATCTAGAATAGTTTTATCAATACAAATGGATATTTCCTTTGCTACAGAACAGTAGTTTTTTAAACTACCAAGCTATGTATATAAATAACCAGAGAGAAAAACAAGACAAAAAAAGCTGAGACAAACACAAGTAAATTGCCAGATAATCTTTAAAGATTGCACTTCAGCTAAATTACTGGTACTGATCTTAATTATCCAAATGACTCCATTAAACAAATGAGATGTCTGAGAACCACACAGGAATATGCATTCTGATTTTGCTCCCCAATTTGTTTGATTAATATGCTACAAAGCTAATTAATCTTAAGAGAAAGCATAAGAGTTGTGCTTCATATTGCACAGGTTATCTGTTGTTAACTAGTAATACACCCAAAAGAACTTTTAATCTAAAGGGTGCATTCATTACTCACATGTTTTCAATTTAATATTACATTTTAGGACTGCTTAAATATTGCTGATCTTTCTCTTAAACCCAGCTATTTATACCATAAATTTGAAGATTCTGAAATACACCAGAGAGAAGTTGTGTAGACACACTTGCAAAGTTCTACTTCAGGAAAATTTGTGATGTTGTCATTAAGTACAGAACTGAAAATTACTGTACTCACATTGTGGGACTGGAATTTTCCAAACAGCAGAATTTCATTATGATTTTTTTAACCCCTAAAGCAAAGACATTCCTAACTTTGGACAGAATACAAACCCTGAAGATGACACATAATATTGGCAAGCCTGTCAGACAGAAGACTACTGAATCATATGATGGTATACAAATTCACTTCAAGATACGCTCCACGAAACAGGAAAATTCTTTCCTCTTTCTCCTGCGGATGAATTAAGCAGACAGCCTGCATGTGAAACAGTTGAAAGAACTTGAAAGAGCAGAAAGATCACTTAACAAAACTTCATGGAATCATCTCAGAATGTCCTGGGTTGGAAGGGACCTTAAAGATCATCCAGTTCCAACCCCTCTGCCATGGGCAGGGGCACCTTCCGATAGACCAGGCTGAAAAATACATTCTGTGATAAACTGTTAGAAAAAGTAGTACAAAGTAGCTCTAATATTCTTACTACAACGAAAATTTGACTTTGTGAGATTGACAGAAACGTGAATTTACTTATTACAATCATCAACATTAATACATATGTTACATGTAATAATATTTATATCAAATTGTGTCACCATTCTACCACTTAGGAAGAATTTTGCTTGATAGCTCTTCAATGCAAGGAGGTGTAAGGACTAATTAGCCCTGTGAAAATGCACATTCTGCTAACTTTATTTTTAAAAGTCAGGGAAGTTCCTCACGGACACTCGATCCACTTAGTGTGAAAGTGAGATATATGCTAAGTTTAAGGGCTAAAGATTTAGAAACTCTGCATTTCCAAAAGGAGGTCTATTAAGTCATGACCTTTCTTCAAAGATGCATTGAGCTGAATTGTATGTGAAATACTTGAAGAAATAAAGCAGAATGAGAAATGGTATCATCAAGGTGTTCCAACTACTGATGAGATTTAAAGCATATTTTTGGCTAGCAGCCAATTACAGACTGCCACATTCAAAAGCTTACGTGCAATTTGTCGTATTTCTGTCAGAGGGATGTTTTAACTGCCTGTGGGATATTTGACAATAGAGATAAAAACAGCAGATGGGATCAGAGCGCTGGTTTACTAATCCAACTACAAGCACTCCTGGGAGAAAAAAGTCAGAAACAATCCTAGTAAAAAATTATATTCTATAATCACAAAATAAGACCTTACATTATGCAGTGTGCCCTTGTCGTTTAGTACTTAGAGAGGATTTCATACTCCACTTTGTTTTCTCTCTAATCTACATTAGCCTGCTGAAAAAAACCCAAAGAAACCAAAAAAAGCAGTTTAATGCCTTATGTTTAAAAAAAAAAAAAAATTAGACTACAATTTTCTCTCTTTCAGAGCTTTGTATGGCTACAGGAACGTACTACCAAAATAACACGTAAAGATTTGTCTTTTGTAAAATGCACCTTTGCAACTAAAGAAATTAATCCCAGAGTTTATCAATTAGACTTGCATGCACACACAGAATTTAATTTTCAAGCAAAAAATTTGCTTTCTATTTTTTTCTGTTTCTCATAATAACAATAGTTTCCAGTGAAAAATAGTTTCTGTGAAGAAAAAGCTGTTGCATTAACAAAGCACACAAGCAAAATATATTAAACCAGGAGATCTGTTTCTTCTGATGACAAGACTCTTTTTAGGATAATATCTACACTTCTGCTAGGGTCACTCGCTCTGTTCAGCCTGGAGAGGAGGAGACTGAGGGGAGACCTCATCACAATCTGCAAGTTCCTCGTGAAGGGAAGAGGAGGGGCGGGCACCGATCTCTGCTCTGTGGTGACCATGATTTTGGATATTTTATCTTCTCAACTAGGATTTCACAGTGCTTCGGTGGAAATCGAAGAGAAGAATCAGTAAAAGAGTAAGAAATGCGACAAGAGTGAAATCCTAGAAAAATGAAGGATATTAATCAAAAAGTTAAGTGAATCAGCGCTTCAAGTCGGAAGGTTGAAAAACAGGCGCCTCTGACATAATTGGAAGCCTCAAAATCATTGAAGTTACTTCATCAATGATGAGAATAGAAGCAAAGCTGCCTCTTGTAAAGAAGGCCACTGTCTGCCAGCATGCCTGAAAGTAGGCAGAGCCTCATCCTAAACAAATCCTTTAAATGTGGCATGGAAGAGGGAGTGCTGGGAAGGAGGAGGAAAAAATGCTCACGAGACCTGTTTGGGATGAAAACGAGCAGAGGAGGAAACTGTAGGGAGGAAAGGAAGGTTGTAGTGCAGACTGGGCATAAGAGACAGAAAAATATGGACAAATGGATAAAGAGAGATATGAGAAGGTCAAAAAGGGGAGAGGAATTCAGAATGTAAGAGGGGCGTTTCTAAACATGTCTAAATGTCTAAACAGGCAGACATTTGCAAGTGGAAAAAGCAATGCTGAAGTCCAACTAGCAGAAAGGAAGTGAAATTTTACGTGGAGCAGTTAAAATTGCATTCTTATGTTCACTGGAGACCCAGTTCTCCAGCAGCTGAGTGCATGATCAGGCTGAGGTGGGAGCTTTAAGAAAAAATCATGGAACCTGTCAAAACAAAGCTCATGGGTTTTGGGTCTTACAGCTCTATCAAATCATCTTCATTCTTGTTTTGAAAATGGGCACTTGATCTTTTCAGACAAGCAAGAGGCAAAATAAAAATGGACAATTGAAGATCCTCTCTCATTCCGACCTTGGAATTCCTTTGAATGACCAAGGAATGAAAAAAGAACTCAAACTAAAGTCGTAGAGGAACAGACTAGGGACATGAGGGGAAAAAAAATGAAATTAGAAGTAGAAGCTAAACTAAAGTTAGCATCTGTCAGCCAGCAAATCTTTGGCTTTGTCAGACTCTGTAATTTTCATTCCACAGAGGCTGACAGGAGAAAAATGGCACCTAACTGAGGTGAAATGCTTAGTTCTGAGAACATCTCCTGAAAATAATATAGACTTCCGTTAGCTTCATGCTGCAGCACCAATATTTTAGTGCTTTTTCATGGAAGGCTTCACTTTGATAACCCTAGCTGCTGCTGGCCAGAACGGTGTGCAAGAAAATCTCACTGCCCAGGGGGAAAAAACAGGGAAGAAATTTTTATGTTGTGTGGATGTGGAAATACTGACCTTGTTTTGAAACTTCCTCCAAAAATAAGGCAGTATCTGACAGTAAAAGAGGTGTTTTATGCTCAGAAATATTTTTTTTTGTTAGCTAAAAAGTAAGAAAAGGTATCTGGGAGAAATGTCTGCCCAGATAATTTTGTGCTGGGTGGGAAATACGATAACACTGACACCTGTGGTATTGAGTTAAGCTGTTCTCCACAGAGGCAGGGGTGTGACACTGACACCATAAATATACATGTGCTAGTGACACATTAACCCATCCGAATGAATACAGAATAACCTATTTCTATGTCTAGTACACAAGGATTTGTCAGCAGGGCAACGGAAGGGTTGTTCTGCCTCCAAAAAAGTGATCTCAAAGTTTTATGCTCATCCCATAAAGACTGCCCTATACAGCTGATTAATCCAATTTGATTTGGATTTATGAGCTCACCAAAGAGAAATGTCTTGAAGGAAGTGGCCCCCACCTACTGTGGGGTCTGTTTTAAAAACTGTCCTGCCAGAACAGATTCATTTTAAAGAAGAGACTGAAGAGGACACCAAGAGCAAAACCAGCCCTCATCAGGGTACATCTGTGTGATTCTGTGATTTCACAGAAGAAGGAAGAGATGGAGGCTGAGAAAGTTGTTTGGATGATGCACAAAAGCCATCTTCCAGTTGTGATCCCTGCTGGATTGCCACAGAAAAATTAATGTAACGTTGCTTCTATCAAAACTCTTTTCCCAGTCCTAACACCCAGTGTGAGTAGCACCTCAATTTTTTGAAAAACCTGGGTTTTGATGGGCAATGTTACCTAATTACCAAATAATTTCCATGCCAGAGCACCTAAACCTAGACAAACTGAAGGTGATAACTAATCTGGGAGATGTTTGGGCAGACAGATGATGCACCATGAAATGTGTGGAATCCTCCACCCAACCAGCTACACAATTATACATAACAAGTATCATAGAAGATATCTGGGAGCAAGCAGATAATTAGAACCTAAGCACACCAGTACCATGGGGCTCTGAATTATCCCTGAAGGATGAAATTCTGTTTGGTGTAAATCTGCAGGCTGGAAAGAGCCTGGCGGACTTCAAGGCAGACAAAATAGCATCACTGCTCTCTATTTCTCAAATGATCAAGGTGATTGTAGATCAAAACTTGTTTCACTTACCCCAGGGCAGTGTCTGTGAATCGGCACTGGGCTTTGTTTCAGGGGCTTGGAGGAAAGCTAAATAATTTACTCAAGATCCCAGCTTTTCTCTTTTATTTGTATTTTTCTCTCTCCTTTTCTGTTGGCAGCAATATCCTTGCTCCTGGCTGACTGTGCTGTGTATCACCAAATTCTCATCACCTATGACAGAAAATGTAGCTCTTCTCTTTTCCCAGACTGACCATAAGGCTGGTGCATTTTTTCCTACCTGTCATTAAAAGCAACTGCAAAAAAACCAACCAACTAAATAAACCCAAAAAACCCAACCTCTCTAACTTTGCAATTACATCTTACATAGCTAGAAATGAGAGATCATTTTAGAAAGTAAAATCCCTCAAAACAAGCATATCATTTACCCTTGGAAAAATCAAATTCCGTTCAATATAAATCTGGGGGGAAAAAGGCAGATATATAAAACTTGATCTCCTACTTTGTGAGAAATAGTGGAACATGTTTTCAGAGTGTTTAAGGAAAATTTGCGTTTTGCTTCACTAGAGCTACAAATGTTGGATCAGTTTCAAAACTGAGCTAGCAACAAAAACTGATTAAGATATATCTGAAAGAGTTTATGAAAAAGTAATGTAAGAAAAATTACAGCAGAGACAAAAAGAGAACGTGCAGGAACTGGAGATACTGTTTTAAAAGAAAAATGAAGAAAATACCTTTTAACTTTCCAAAGGGTTGAAAACGAGCAAAGTAGTTATTGGATATGAGGGGGAAAAAATAAAGAAAATATATGAAGATGTAAAGGTGAACCATAGCTGCAGTTAGCAGAGAAAATTCAGTTCAATTCACATACTTCAGATGCAAGGGAAAGTTTCTCTCTTCACGTAGAGCTGTGATCTTTATTGGTCTTTTTTTAGGTGAAGTGTGCAACCTTTACCTGCGTTGTGGGGTGATTTTCCCACACCCTGGCAAGCAAGTGCTGCAGAACACAGCAGCTGATGCAAACCTGAGACCTGTGCACCCCATGTGATCTGTGAAGAATGATGACAGCAGGGAAAGGTGCAGACAGCACGAGTAGTACTTGCTGACAGAACTGAAGAAAAGAAATTCGGGTGGGTTTTGACCACAGTAACAAAAAAAAAAAAAATCCAGAAATGAATCATATGAGTTCTCCACTGCTTCTGCAATTCTGGAATTCTGCTGCAGTGCCGTAGATCCTCAGATGAGCCAAACAGTTCACTTGCAGACAACCCTCTCCTAAAATTAATGGGAATAAAAGAGAAGCTTGTCTCCCTGCCTTGTGTGTCCATCAAACATTGATCTTTAACCCGCAACAAGCAAAACCTATCAAAGCTCCTGCAATATTTTCTGCAGCAGTCACTGGGGGAATGAAGGGTCAGTGCATTACGGTGTCGTGTCCTGGTGGTTCCAAGCCCTGCTCAAAGATGGATGGTATTGAACCCACACCCCAGAAGGGGAACCAGGCAGTTCCCAACAGCTTCCTCCTAAACAATTATCACTCCAGACAGTTGCATGTTCGCTCCACGGAAATCAAGAGCTGTTTTTTGCTACCAAACACTCTTTCATTGTAGAGATATCCAAGCTGGATGATGATTTTGACAAAGCTGTGCTTCAGCCTTTTGTTAATTAGGTGCTAAATGCTCAGCTCAAGGGATGTCACTGTTAGACCCACTAAGAGCAAAATGCACGTACATGAACATCACACAAAATAAAAAAATTATATTTGTGTGTATATATATATAGTAATTACTGTTCTCTGTGATGAGAGGATCCTGCAAGCATACTAAAGAAATCCCCGTTTCTATGATCCTGTGCAATTAGGTGAAATCTCCACCAAACAGTTACAAAATCAATGTTGTTCTTTATAAAGTTTTTCCAGCAGAGCAGGTAATGAATTTATGAGTACCTTAACAACTAAAGTTATGAAGTGCATTATAATTTCATCTAATTCCTCCATCCTGAATGGATTTTTCCCTGCTCTTTGCAGTTCCCACCCAGTCTTTGATTAATTTCTGTCATGAAAACTACAGCTGTGATGGCACCGCATACAGAACACTGACTGCTGTTCTTGCATTCTTTTTCACAATTATCTTCTTCAGAAGGATCTTCTCAAGTAATAAAAAAAAAAAAAAAAAAAGAGTGACTCATGAATTCTGAAGTTCCTACAGTTTCACTGTGTTCCTTTATTCTCCACTATCCCTGACGCTAAGATTCTAAATGTTTTCGTTCTCATTATTTTCTTTAGTCAATCTTTTTAAAGATACTTACTGTGTCTCACATTTTATATACCTGCAGTCTTGTTTCAAGTAAGCGACCCTTTTTAAAAGGCACACATACACTGAATTTCTTGTTGTGTAATTCTCTTATGAAATGTAAAAGTATTGATCAGCATAATTTTATGCAGTTCCTCGAAATCTGCTGAGAACTCTTAAGCCCTGAAAATCTACGTGTCCTGCGCTCTTAAGAAGTCAGCTCTGCATGACCTGGGAGTCAAAAATTTTCCAGGATCAATTACCTGAAATCTCCTAGCTTCATTTGCAAGGTGCTGTTTTTCACTTGTGAAGATACAAGTTGCCCTCTGTATTATTCTTGTGTGAATCCGGTTCAGGTGATGAATTCCTGTCCTGAGTTGTGTTTTAGAATGGTTCTGCAAGCTTCACTTTTGGCAGAGGCGTGTTAGGGATGAGGAGCTCAATGCTCCCTAATCTCTACTAGGGAGGCAAAAGCTGCCAATTCTGCACACCCAGAAAAGCAAAACCTTCCTCCTCTGGCTGGGACTCATTCTGTCACTTCAAGGGACCCGAGATGTTTACAGGATGATGAGGGAAAGACCCTTTTCAGCATGATAATGTGCAAAGAGTATCAGTGAAAGGACACTGTACAATAAACATTTGCTCCTCTTTCTCCTGTTGCCCCACAGCCACTTCCTCCCTGTCAATATTTTCCTGCAAAAGATTTATCCAGGATGGCTGAGGCAAAGTCTGGTGAGAGCTGTTCATTTGGGATCCCTCCACCACTGAAAAAGAATGAGGAGTGCCTTCACTGTCATCTCCCATTGCTGTAGAAAAAGCCCAGACGATCAGCTTAGGTCAGAACATTTTCCAGAATGCTAAAGTCAGTGAAAATAATTTGAAAAATAATGTAATATTCCCATCTTTCTTGTATTCCACCTCCTATATTTGAGCTACAATTAACAAATTCAGAGGTCAGAATTCATCTTTTGCAAAATGCTGCAGAGTGAGGCAACTCCCTCCTGATGAGACTTTCAGCAAAATGTGGAAGTGCAGGTGAGGCACACAAGGCTGCAGGACTGGAAATGAGGAATTTACAGTTCTGGAAGGGAGGAATTTACAGTTCTGAGCTTGCCCACATCACATAACCAGATCATGCAGACACCTCCTAAACCAGAGGTGTAAAAGAAGGATTTAAATCATAATTACAGGCAAGAGTCAATCAGCTTCAGAGAAATGCTGCGACATGAATTACAGTTGACCACAAATTGTGAGTTAAGCCTCTTTCAACCACAGCCATTAACAATGTGTAAAAGGCCTGCTGAAAAAAAATCAATACATAACTGTAGCATTTATCAAGTTCATATAGATTTGTGTTGTTTCTGTCTAATTTGGATGGCCTTACCAAGGAGACGTTCACAAGTGGGGCATCAAAACAGCACCTGGGAGGCAATTTCCTCATTTTGTTTCATCCTTTTGGTGTTCTATTGAGCAATAAGGCCTGATGTTAACTTCGGATTCTTTGAAAAGAGATTGTTATTGATCACAGGTCCACAGCTGTGTGTGTCGGAGTGCTGTGTAAGACTTCCCGTATATGAATCTTCTATGTGGCTTTTCCTCTTACATTTAATTCTTTGTGCCTATGCTCTATCACTTTTTCCAATTACACGCACACACAAAGCTAATCTAAAGGATAAGCAGGAAATAACATTTGGAATATGCAATGGAGTTTGTTTACACTCTGCTTTTATCTTGAGGGTGCTATTTTTGCTGATGGGAAAAGAAAAAGCCAACAAAATACCTAAGAAATTAAATAAAAAACTGAACTACTGTTTCCAAGGGGCAGCCTGAGATCAAATTTGCTTAAATAGCAATCCACCTTTAATAAAAAAAACCCAAACCCAAAACCCTTTAAAAATGTCTTTTTATGCCTACAATGCTTGCAAAGTCAAATTTTACAGCAGTCATCTTGCATGAGATACTGGCAGTAAGAATTCTCTTAGTGCAAGACTCCACAAAATACAAAACAATCTGTGACCCAAATATTGTTTTACTGTGCAACACTGACATTCTTCACACAGGATAAAAGATTAAATGGAAAAGGAATTTAATTTTCTGAAGGTTCCTCCATCACCTCACCAGCTCTCAGTTTCTTCTCCCTGCTTTCTGCTCTGAATATTTTGAAAGATAGAAAACAGACACCCCGAAAAATATCTCAGTAGTGCAAACATGCAGAATTAAGACATCATTTGCAAGAAACATGAAGAATAACATGACCAAAAATGCAGCTTTTTTTTCCTTTTAGTGACTTGAAAACAAAGCAAAAGGGGTAGCACTGTACACAACAACAACAACAACAACACCTGAGCACCTTTTCAGGACAGAGCTTGCACAGAACCTCAGAGATGCTGAAGTTGTGTGTCAGATACATTTACTGATGCAGGAATTCCAGCTAATGATGTGCCTCCCAGGGCTTGTTAAGATTATCTTCCTTGTTCTTGTTATACTCACTCGAGCAGTCATTTTGTAATTTTTTCCTCCTGTTTGGAGTTAAGAAGCCCCACTTAGCCAAAAAGGTCTTTATAGAAGCTGCTCTGCCATGTAATCAAAGCATCTTGCAAAAGGCTGCTCTTCTAGAAACATCAAATTAGCTCCATTTGCAACATTTCCTTTCTACACTCTTCACAAAAAAAACCTAAAAGCAAGTGGTTGAAGGAGAAACAACGAACCTCATGCTGGGTGCTCTGCTGGTGGTAATCATTGTTTAATTAGCCCAGAGGCAATTCTATTCATAAACAGGCTTAAATAAATATTAGGAATAAATTAATCCTTTAACTGATTTGGCAGATACTATGTGGTATTAAATGCAATTGTGGCAGAGGTTAAGAACCTTTTTTCTAAATTAACATTGAAATATTTTAATAGAGATAGATGAGGGGTATGCATGTATGTACTTGTCCACGTGCACATTCTTCTTTAGAACAGGTTCTAGTGCAAGGTGGACTCCAGAATTCAATGCATCACCAGGAATGCTGAAGATGCCATTTAGATCTTCTGCAGGTTGTATTGCTGCTCGTGATTCTCCCTGGGAAACCGACTTCACTGTACCGTCCCCCTTGTAGCAATTTCTCCAAGCCAAGCAATAAAACCTCCAGAATTTGTGAAAACGAAGGGGAATAGAGCAGCTGAGAATTGCTCAAATTCTGTAGGAAACCTTAATTCCACTTTAGTCATTACTGATAAGGCACAGCCCAGTCTGTGTGGCACAGGGAATTTGCAGGTGCACAGGAGAACAGCACCAGTGTGATACTCGTGATGAGAAAGGTGCTTCCATGCAAAGCCAGACTAACAAAAAAACTTTCTCCCTCACCACAACCATCACCCCCTCACGAAAAATATTCTGGGACAGCAGCAGATCTACTAATCTGAATGAGAAAAAGATTTCAGATCTACCAGTGGGGCACAGACGATGCTTTCTGGCTTCCTTCTGCTCTGCTGTGACGCAGAAAATTCAGTGGCTTTTGTTTCCACTTTGTTTGAATGTGCTGCAATGCAGTTTGATGCAAATGACTGAGCTAAAAATGAGTATAACTAGACCCAGCCTGTCTATCTCTACTTCTATTTCTTTTTATCAGCTGTGACTTAAAAGAACAAATACATTCCAAGCTACCTTCACAGCCCTCCCTTCCCCAGTGAACCACACAACTACTCAAAATATCTCTTACAGTCACAGTGGCTGTTTTGGATAGGAGACGTTTCCTCTCCTGCTTCTTTCAATTCCCAAGGGTTTTTAAATTAATCTTTTAAATTCAGTTCTCATGGGAATAAAGCTATTACAATGGCTAAGGTTAAAATTACATGTTTGCTTTAATAACAAGAGCCTTCCCACCTTCTCAGAGTCATATTTCGATGGATTCAGAGTCCTAAGTTTCTGAAGGAAACACTCCCTCCTTTTCCTCTCTGTTCTCTTTTCTGATGACGAAAAAGTGAGGTAAAATATTGGTATCTTTTGGATACAAGTAAAAGTAAAAGCTAAAAGAACCAGGATTAAACAAAAAGCTGTGTAATGCCATTAGAACTGAATCAGACAAAAGTAGCAAACATTTTCAGACTTTTAGCACTTTAATTACTTTTTAATAATTGAAATTATGTGGTTATCTTCTCTGAGTATTAATACTGCTTCTAAACATAAATCCAAGTTCAAGATAAGCATAACATTTACCCAGCTGTTATCTGTTCCTGATCATCTCCTCTTTACTCTTCCTCTTCCTACCAAATAGACCAGACCTGGTGTTGCCACTGTGAGAAGAGAGTTTCATGGAAACACAGTTTTTGCATTCTGAATAATTTGGTTAATATAATTTTAGCATCAGCCCACTTTTTACATGTTTATATTCTATAATGTCCAGGGACCTGATACGATTTTTATAAAATATCACTCAGACCGCAGAAAAAAATCAGACATGAAAGCCTATCAACACTAAATAACTCGCAGATGATTGTGTAATAATGAATATATATATAATTCTGCTCAGCCTGGCTCATCTAGAGCACTACATTTCTGTGAGACTGTTGGCTGGCAAGGCACACACTGAATTTAGAAGAGCTGGCTGAGTCCTCCAAGCAGCAGAATGTTACAAAAGACACATTATGTTCAGTTTCTGAGAATACACAGAGATACGGATTCATTTTGGGTTTGGATACCCTGGGATCTTAGCAACAAACCAACAGCACGGAAAAAACCATCTCCACAAACTCCTGCTTTTCAGCTCTCCAGCTCTTTCTGAGGGGTGCAAAACGAGGGGGCCAGCAGGCCACCCCCGTGGGCCAGGACACGACCAGGGGACACAACCGGGCTCCACCCAGGGTCAGAGGCTGAGCTGCTGCTCCCAGGCAGACCAGGCAGGGGGTGATGATCCTTTCCCAGTTCTTGGCACAGGGCTCCTGGCCTTCTGTAGGGTCAGAGTTTGTCTGCACTTAATCTTTAAGTGCTTTCCAGCTGTCATTCTAAATATATATATATATATATATAGGTTTGTAGATGAATATATACATATATACCCCCTGTATTGTACATACAGGAATTTCTTGCAATCTCCCGTTCAGAGAGGCAGTGATTTCTGTCTCAGGACGAATGCCATCAGCATGCTTGGCTCTCAGCAGGCTGGAGCTGAGCCAAGAGGCATTTTTCCAAGTGACTGACAGTCTGCCCAGGCTGCAGAGACACTCGGGTTCCTCCTCTGTGTCAGGACACGAGGAGACGTGTGGGAACGGCCACCGTAATTTGGAGGTGAATATGAGACTCAACAGAAGCCAAAACACATTGCAAAACAGCTTAAAAATACACAGGAGTTCAAGAAAACACAGACAAAAATTTGTAACAAAATTCCCTTTGGAAAATGCAGTGAAGGCTATTGCTAGTGTTTATTTTATATATTGTTAAGGCCTTTATAGGAAGAAGGTAAAAAAAATCATGATGCCAGCAAGGTTACTGGGGGTAGTGCAGACAGTGCAAACTTCATCTGAGATGGAGCTGAACTTTTTCTATTTAAGTCTTCCTCACACCCAAGTCAGCACTTTTCAGCTTGTGTTTTCACAGTTCAAACAAACCCTGGGTTTATTGCTCCTAAAACTAAACTCTCAGTACTTCATACACAGGGACAGAAGCTACTATATCTTTCATTGGGTTACTCCTTCATTTGGAAAAAATTAATTATTAATTGCCATTTTTAAGGATGAAATATGCTGGAATAATCATTTAATTTCTAGAGAGAAGCATCTGCAAGCCACACTCCCTCCCAGTTTCCTTCAGACAGGACACTTCCCTGTAAAACAACACAACCCCTCAAGGCACACCTGCTCTTGCTCTACAGCAAAACCAACCCAAGCAAGACGACTTTTGCAACAAAAAGTATCCATGAGATTATTGAATTTATCAATTCTTACACTGCAGTTTAGCATTGATGTCTCTGATGGTCTTCCAGGCCTGCCAGGCCAGCACATCTCAGCGCACCTCCAGCAGGCACAAAATGACATTTTCTTTTCAAATGTCATCACGTGTCCAGAGCTCCATGAAGAGAGGGTATCAGGTTTTCATCTGGGAAGATGGAACCCATGTTCAGGCAGGAAAGCAATATAAAAATCAATCAGGTTCCAGAGAATGCTGCAGCTGAAAAATAAACTGGTTTCACCATACACCATTGATCAGAAGCTGACACTTTCAACAATGCTTTATTTACGGAAGGCTCAGAAATTTCCTCTTTAATTTAAAAAAAAAAAAAAAAAGAAAAAAGGACTTATTAAGTGCAAACAGCCAAAAAGTCTCAGTGACGAATTAAGCTTTGCTAATTATCACACTCACTTCTCCTCAGTGCTATGTCCCAGTGATAGTCTGGCAAAGACCATGGGTTAAGGGTAAATTCTTAATAGAGCAGAAATGCCAACACGGATGCCGTGTCTCAGATTTCACTCAGCAGTACAGTAAACTTCAGTAATTGCATTTAAAAGGAAAAAAAAAAAAAAAAGTCCCAAACGCTGCTGGCTTCAAACAGAGCTTGTCACTGTCTGTAGAGATGCTCTGTTTGTCAGCACTTCTCATTTTTGATGCCACTACTGAGCCTGCAGGAAACAAATTTCTCTGGTTGAAACCGTGAACAGTGGGGAAGCTTCAGGAGAGGAACAAAAACCTTACATCACACCCATTTTGCTTGCATTTTAAAGCAAACTTGCCAAGGCAAATTATTTTCAAGGCAAGGGTCTAAGTTAACAAATAAATATATGTTATTCTCACTAATGCTTCAGTAAAGAAGACAAATTAAATATAAATTCTACATTTATACAAAATACAGGCTGCCTTCTGCTAAGGTGAAATCTCTCTTTCCTCAGATCCAAGTTCTGTAGCGCCATTAGGGTTTTTTCCTGCAATATGCGCCAAAGGAAAAAAAGAGATGAGAAACATTTTGTGAAAAATTCTGCCTTTAAAGTTCTTCTCTTGTCTCTGTTATTATGAAAAAAATTATCCCTTCTCCAGAGGAGAGACCTATTCTTATGGCTCAACTTCCAAGCCAGTCCCATTCTGTCAAAAATAATCCTCTATAATTTAACAGCAGCTACAAGAACTACCTTTGCAGAGCAGCTGGATGCCTGCAGCCCTACAGAATTCCTGGGGTCTTCCCAAACAAAAATTCCCAGGCAAACCACTCCCTGCAAGGAGGGGGTCCTCAGGTCATCAGTCGAACTTGAAAATGTCAATTACTGCACTTGTTACAGTGAAAGATAAACTACTTTAAGAGATTTAGAACTCCAATTCCTTTTGCAACTTAAATTCTGATAAGGAAACTGATGATATCCTTAGGATTTTAACAAACTTGAAACAAATATAAAGCTGTTCAGGTAAAGATTATCAAAATGACTGTAAACTGTACCACTACTCCAAATTAAAAATTTAACATTCTGAAGATAATGTCAATATTTGAAAAAAATTAAAATCCATGTGAGAAGCAAATGAAATCCCTGTCCATGGACCACTGCAATTGTCCTGTGGATAAGGGGACGTTTAGTCAGGTGGACACCTGTATTTAAATGAGAGATGGTTGAAATCACTAGACCTTAGTTAAAATGTAAATGTGTCTTTACTAACTTTGTTTCCAACTCCAATTTCCACTTAAAAAAAAAAAAATTCAGTAAAATGACAAGATTGTAGGAGGGCATGTGAGAAGATCAGACACACTGCCTTCTGAACTTACAGTATTCTATTTCATAATATCTAATTTTTGGTCTTTCCAGAAAAGCAAGATTTTACTGTCTCTGAAAGACTCCCTTAATCCTCCCACACACATTCTCTATTTCTGCCTTCTGAGAGAATGCACTTCCTTACGCTGAGCTCCTCTCATCCCGTGAAGTGACAGAACCACATCTCACCCAGCTCCGGGTCCTTCATGAATATTAAAACAAAAGAGATCGTGGGAAGGAAAGCAGAAATTGGAAAGGACATTTGTGGAAAGCCTCTTAAGAATTACTGAAAATACCTTCTAATAAGAAGAAGGAAACTAGGTCACATCGTCCCCATTTCTTACTCCTCATTTCAGATAAAATATTTATTTTAAATAGTTTAATAAAGAAAACAGAGAGAAGAACACGGAAAACCCGTAAGTTCTGAGGAAATAAAGTTTCATAGGCACTTGAGAGGATTTTTTTCTTAAGGCAGTGGAAGGAGTGAGGATGAAGGAGAGGATGGATGTCTGAAGGAGAGAAAAAGAGTTTTGAAGACAGATGACTTAACTTGCATTCTGACACTAGATAAGGGGGAAACAATACAAAAGTAAACCAGCCAAACAAACCTCAGACTCTTAAATTTAAAACAAAGTAATTGCTACAGTTGAGTAAAACAAAATTTATACATAAATGAAAATGTCAGACTAGCTTGCATATTGTTGGCAGCTGGGAGTTTGGATATAAGAAATGGATGATTAGGAAAGATGTATAAATTGACAAATTTACATGGATTTTACACAGGATATTTTAAAAAACCAACCCAAAACTATCACTTTATCAGCATCAAAAACCATTTCAGACCCACTTTGTGACATTCTGTGAAGGTAGTTGCAAGAAAAATATATTCTCAAATCACAGGAATACAATCAGCACCCACCATAAAGGAATTTTCTTAAACACTTGGTTCTTTCTATCTTCTTTACAATACCCTGTGTATTTTAACTGTTTAAACTACACTGTACTCTTATTGTAAATTTATGTCTACAAACATGAAAGCTGGGACTTTCTTATCTCTCTTCTCTAAGGAAATCTCATTTTCCTTTTATTTGAGCAAAACGCTCAAGATTCACAGCTTGAGCACAAGAGTAACTTTCCTGCAGGCACCATGGAACCAATCCCCAAAAATTCCTCTCATTTGAAACTCCTGCCATACCAGAAAAAAAGGAGGAAAGACAAAGACAAGCCACTTAAACTGCACCTCAGTGTCAGAGATGAGCATTACTGAGAAGAACAAGAACGAGGGAAGGCTGCTTTGGGTAACACAGGGATGTTTTACTTATTGCTCACACAACAACGAGGTTTTTTTCTCTCTCTCACACCATCCTACCAGGACAGCTGATCCCAAATGACCACAGGGATATCCCAGACCTTATGGGGTCATGCTGAGCAACAAAAGCTGGAGGAAGAAGGAAGAGATGACGTTCAGAGCTTGGCATTTTTGATCCCAAGGCGCCATTCCACGTGCTGGAGCCCTGCTCTCCTGGGGATGGCTGAGCACCTGCCTGCCCATGGGAAGATGAATGAATTCCTTGCTTTGCTTTGCTTGTGTGTGCAGCTTTTGCTTTACCTGTTAGGCTGTTCTGATCCCAACTCACAGATTTTCTCCCTTCTACCCTTACAGTCCTCTACCCCATCCCAGAGAGGAGAAACAAGTGGCCGAGGGGAGCTGAGCTGACCTCCGGGGATAAACCACGGCATGTGCTGCAGCCCAGAACTCAGCTGTGTGCACAAGTGAGCGGATCCAGAGAAAACCACGGTTTCCCACGCGGTGGGATTCAGCAGGCAAGCTGCCAGACCACATTAACACCTCCTAACAGCTCACGTCAGATTAGTTCAGACCGATTTACACACACTCTGGAAGCCGGAGCCAAAAAAAGCTTGGCTGACCTCAAAAGGAGGTGCTGAGACCACAATGAATAATATTCATGAGGCTTGGGAGGCCCAGAACAAAACAGCACCGGTGAACCACAACCGTGTATGAACGACAAATCAATTTGTTGGGAGCTACTCTGAAATAAGATATTTCCCTCCAGAGAAAGGTCACACCTTCAGAAACCTTTCCTTTGCTTCAGCAAATAATGAGGAGTAACTCCTCAGTGCTGCCCCTGAGGGAACAACATCCCCCATCGCCTCTGAGGGAAAACAAAATTCTTGGGATACAAAATTCATTGGTGGACCTTGTGACCCCGAAACTGAGAGCCCTTGGAAAGCAGCAGGCTGTCCTACCCAAAAAGCATAAAAACAAGTAGTGTTCTTCCAGGAAATTGAGAGCATAAATTTATGGTAAATATTGTTTGGGATGAATAATTCACCCAGCTCTAATTATAAGTACGGGGCTCTGGAACGTTATTGATAAAGAGCATGCCATAAGCCTCTAATGACAGCTGAAAAACAAGATAATATCTGGTATATTTAGTGCTAAATTCTACATTAATAAAAACCACTATTGTGTAGCTACTTTCCCATCTATTTGTTTAGGAGCTCTACAGTGTATTGTATACACGTGGAACTGGTAGAATGCCTAGTAATAAAATGTACTGGAAATGGGAAATTCAGACACTTTCTGGGAAGGTAACCTGTTTTCCCTGAGGCTTGGGCCCCATCTGTGGTAGAATTGCCTGTCTTCCTGATTTAGAAAAGAAATTTTTTCATAAGTAAAGGAGGAGATTCAGAAAGAGGGAATCCTACAAGCAAAAATAAGCACGAAGAATGGTTGTCAAGCCCACAGTAAATATAGAGCAACTAAAAGGCTAAAATTAAAAAAAAAAAAAAAATCAGCATTACTGTCCTTTCATACTTCAAAACTGTGAAACAGCCATTCAGAAAATGTTGTACCAATGTTGATTTCCTCCTCCTTCCTACTCCTGTGGCTTCTGTGGGTTGGTTAGCGGAGAGTGCTGATTTTGGATGCCACTAAAAATCATTGTACCACCATCAGTTATAGGTTAAGATGCAAGATGGGCCGCAGGTCACAAAACCAAAACAGAAAAATCCCCTTTATTTCATGCTACTTTTTCCTAATATTAATAGTGGTTTTCCACTAATAATATTCCTTTTTTTTTTTAATAACCTCTTGTAATAAATTTTAGCAACACTGAAACAGAAAGAACTCCTGCATTCTGCTTATGGGCAAGAGTCCTGGATTGATCTAATGTCTAAGTGTGGCTCCGAGCTGCAGACAGCAGCAGTGTCAAAAATTACAGATGAACTCTTAGACTGCATGAAGCCTGAGAGTAAAATTTGTCATTGCAGTTATGACTATTAACTTCACGTTTTTATTAGCCTATTTAAATCCTACATGTATGGGGGTGTGAGCAAACAAACAAAAACCTACAATCCTCACTACGAAACCAGAGTAACCATAGCTATTAGATAGCATTTAATGAAAGAAATCTAGTCCTACACCTGAAGCCATAGGACCATATAGACAAAAATAAGGCCATTATAAATACTTTTTTTGTTGTTGTTAAATCTAGAAAATTTTCAGTGAATTAACTCTTTACCCCTGAAGGATCAATTATTATGACATTGCATTTGCAAGGTGCACTTTTCATTTATTTTCTTCAATTTCGCTAACAAAAAATCCCAGTAGGACAGGTACCCATGGCAGCATAAAGAGATATTAATGTGGGCCGTGCAGAGGATATCTACATATATCAGATGTTCTGATTCCATTTTCCCCTCTGTTCCACACCAAAATCTCTATTGTCTCTTCTAGTTCTAAAAGCTTAAAAATCAATGCCAAAAACTACGGCAGCAAAGCCACCTGCTGAAATTTTCCTTTTCCCACTACTCCATTACAGGTGCCCCGTGACTGGTTTTTTGGGGGGGAGGGATTTGCAGTTTCAGAAGTGCAGAGCTCAGATATCTTACTTTCCCATTTAACTATGACTAATTGCAGCGCACAGCAGATGCAGCAATACAGCTTTGGATAGCAGCTTCACAAATACCACATATGCTCTTTTATACTTTTAATTAGCACTTCCTTCCAGAGTGTATGTGACAAGATTATTTGAAATTGTGGAAGTCCCACAAGACCCTGCGCTGTCATTCCATGCAAATCCCTTCTAACACGAGTTCTCCATCACCAAGGTGCAGGAAATACCTCAGAACCCTCCATTAATGTGCAAAATGCCATTAAAAAATACTCTCTATTAAAGTGCATTGCCATTTGCTTGAGGATAAGATAGGCAGAGCAGCTCTCTGGACAGTTTGTCTGAGCTTTCTTTAATTCATTTCAAGTTTTCTTCAACTTTTCAGCTCTTTCATCGCTGGTAGAGCAGCACTGAACATATCACAGCACGTGCTGGGCTCCCAGGTGCTGGATTTGGTAGGTGTGTGCCAGCCTGCATCCAAACTTGTTTAGACAGATCTAAATCTCTCCACCACGCCGTGCCAGCACACTTCATCAATTTGTAATAAGCCTTTGTGGTTACACTTCTGCCTTCAGACTGATACTTGGAACATTCCTGTGGCCTCCCACTCAGTTTGGGAATTCAAACTCAATATATAAGTAATTCCTTAACAATTTATCTA
The DNA here is from genome assembly GCA_013397755.1 of Cnemophilus loriae. Taxonomy (NCBI): domain Eukaryota; kingdom Metazoa; phylum Chordata; class Aves; order Passeriformes; family Corvidae; genus Cnemophilus; species Cnemophilus loriae. The sequence goes on from VZTF01004294.1 coordinate 215,245, forward strand.
ATTATTTTCTCCTGACTATCTTGGACATTGTCACTTACTTTGCTCCCAGCTCAGTGGCAGCATTAACATTTACACTTTTCTCTGAGGATGGATTCACATATGTTCTTTCCTGAACTGTTTCTGAACTTGATAAAGTCTGATAAGCAACCAAATGCCATTTGGGATGGGGAGTCAGTTAGCCAAAATACAATTCTGTTGTATATATGATGACTTTTTTTTTCATACTGAAAGGAGCAAAGTTTCTTTCCTGCAGTATCCCAGGAAAAGAGGACAATAATATTGATAGCTAAAAGAATTGTTTAACCAAATCCCTCTTCACACACCAGCTACGTAGCAGTCAATCCATAGTTAAGAGTCATCCAAAACTCCTCTGCTTGCTGAACATAGCCCTTAAACCCAACTGTTGATTTCACTTAGATTCATGTTATTATACAAAACTACCACTCGCAGATGCTACCACATAAAATTGCAGACAAACAGAAACAGATGAACTTGCAGATAAATGCATAAAACACATTTAGATATGAGGAAGAAGGAGCAAAAATAAAACACAACACAAGCTGTGTTCATCACCACGGAACTTACCTGAAAAATGGTGATATCAAAAACTCTCCTGGGGAACATCTTGTCTGAGATCTGCTATGGAAACTGCAGTATGGCTGTGCCATCAGGGTTCTGATCTTTTCCAAAAGCGGAGATGTGACAGGCACTGCCACGTCCTGTCACCCGTTGACAGGTTTGGGATGTATGCTGATGGGGAAAATGCAAATATTGAGAAGTTTCATCATTTGTTTTCCTTGAAAAAAGAAACTTATGTAAAATAACTGTTTGCTGCTTGGTTTTTTCCTGTCACTTCTCTTAAGCAGCAGTACAAATAACCTAAATTTTACAGCTTTGTTCTAAGGGTCTGTTTTCTCTCTGACAAGCACTGCAGATGCATTTTTGAGGTGGTGGATTACTGTAACATTATGAAAAGCAAACATACAAAAAAGGCAGCTTGTTAAACCAGCTTAATATGAGTAATACATGCAAGGTTAGTCCAGTTTAATATCTTATTTTACATCTTGTCCAAAGAAGTCATAGAAGCCCCCTAGAACACAATATATTGGCAGCAAAGGGTTCCTTTCTGGACCAAGAACTCTCAACTTTTCTCCTTTCAGCTAAACCCTACTCTCATGTCCACAAGTGTAGAGAGAGCAGGATGGATGGATTTACTTCAAGCAGGGGTACCTGGTAACAGAATTTGGCTGTGCATATTGGTGAATGAGATCTAAAGGATAACTGCCACGTGTGCTAATTGCCTCCGTACTACATCAAAGATGCATGGATCAGTTCTTTCAACCAGAGGCAGTAGAGCCATTTAAATATTAGTTTTAGTGAATGGCATGCTTTGCAGACATTCACAAACTGGCATGAAGTGTATGTGAACTAAGAGACAGCATTTTTTTATTAAAATGCTTTTCTCAAAATTGGCAATGAATACGCACAGCAGTAGAGAGAGAGCCCCTTACTTGTAGCAACTCATAGTGAATGAATGCCCAAATGCTGTGTGACCTCTGAATGGTCTGTAAAAGCCCAAATGAGAAATTTCCATAAATCAATAACCTGTGTTTGAAATGGTATTGTTGTTCCTGCTTATGCTCGTGTCAGAGGAGGGCTGAGGCTGTCACCAAGTCATTGGTAAAACCATCAGCGCTGCAAGCAAGGATCTTGGTGTCACATTGCACAGCTCGAGATGATCGTGGCGACAAACAAAACAGCTTCAGAATAATCCAGCAGGAGTTACCAGGATAAAATTCAAATAAATCATCAGGCATTCCAATTTACCAGCCCTACAGCATTTTTCAGGGCAGTGTTCAAAACACTCCCTTTCCACCCCCACCGTTTTCCCTTTACAACCTGTTAAAATAACACTGTCTACAATTACAGGGTCATTTGTTATGCATGATATAATAGACTGCAAATACAAAAAGGCATTATCATTACTTTTGTCCTTTGTTCTTCCAGGCCAGAATATTGCATAGTTCTTTACTTTGACATTTATTGCTTTTAGATTGGTAATAGAATGGTTTGTGCTGCTCATTATCTTGAATGATGATAATATTAGAGTTTGGGGAGCCTGCGTTCCCTGTTAAGTAAAGTAAAGGCTTCATATAATTTACCAAAGGTTATTACTGGACAATTACCCACAATACAGTTCAAGTCTAATAAACGTTAGCCACATTCACTCTTAAATACCACATCTGGAGTGTGGTTCCTAGGAAACTGCAGATAATGATTTAAGGCACTCACGTGCCTGGAAGGAGGAGGGGAGTTGATGTGTGCATATGCATCTACATGGCTTTATATGTTTTTTTGGTGTTTATTAATTGATATATGGGTTTGGTGGTTATTAATGGGTGTCCTTAGGGACAAGAATTAATTGAAAGACACACCTAGCTGGGACTCTGAGACAAGAATGGAAGGTGAGGAGGGATGAGGTCTAACCTCAGTTTTCCCCTTTACTATTGGGAATAATGCATTAATTTCATATTTTAATTCCTAAAAATTATGTCAGGTTTTGGCCTAAGACTTTACATAAGTTCTTATACAACAGCCTAATGTATTAAATTCATCAGTCAGCAAGGCACGAAATTCAGAGCCTGATTTTATCCTTCTGTCCCTTTTATCACTGACCATGGTCAGCATCTCCTGACCAGCAGCAGGGCCCCATTCTGGACACACTTCCCCACCTGCAGCCAGGTAGTGGCTCCATTCCTGGAGAGAGTGACTGAGGAATTTTTCACCTGGGAAACTTTCTGGGTTGGGGATCCTTGACAATTCCCTCCACTTCTGAGATTCTCAGAGGTTTACATGAGTGTAACACTCTGTACACAAGCACACACATGTATACAAACAACATTTTTTTTCCCTGTCCCTTTTCTGTTTGCTACTCCAGTTTGCCTGCAGCCATTTATGTTCAATTTATGTTTATCAGTTCATTTCCCTAGCAGCTGCACTTTCAATGAAATGTTTCTATTTGGTGCCAAGTAATAGTAGTTGGAGTTATTTGCCCTATGAATCTCGGTAGATTAGTTTTTGTAATTTACATACATATCCAATTGCTACCAATTTTCACTGACAGTTTTCTCTTTGGACTTTGTTTCATTTCTATTTTTGAACTGTAACAGTTTCAGACGTACAGCTCTCTGCAAACTTTATGATATGCCCTGCATTATTATAGTTATCTAGTAATGCCAAAGTGAGAGCAAACCTTTAACTCAAAATGTTAAAACAGTCTGCAGAAAATGAAGTTAATGTTTCATGAAATAAATGTCATAATACAAAAAGACTTATTTTAATGGAAATTTGCTCAAAGCTTCCGATGTTTCTTTTCTGGCTGACATCAGTTACTATTCTTCACATGAATCACAAAACCCAGCGTGATTAAGTCAGCTGGTTTAGGGCAATAAATAACCGTAAAACTCCCCAGATCTGCAGTTATGATGATGTGAGATGAGCACAAGCCCGTGGATATGAGTGACACACCTGCAGTGGGTTTGCTCTCGAGAGGGAGCACATTGATGGCTGGGATTCCTGACGCTGTCAGAGCCAGATAAGCCCTAAACCAGGATAATGCTCTTCCATGCTGTGCTAGAAACGCTGGGGCAGATGTTCTGGGGAAGCAGAGAGAAGCACACGATTGCTGTTATTACATCACTTGATATTGTAATGGGTGGGCAGGTGCAGGCAGCAGGGGCACACCTGCAGAGCCGGGCAGGTTTGCTCAGCGCGGGCCCAACGCAGGCATCCCTCAGGGTAGAGGGGAGGCTTTCCAGGAGCTGCTGCGGGATTTCAGTGAGCACAGAGGCTGCACAGACCCACTCAGAAGCAGTTCATTCCCTGTACACAGCGAGCCTGGCCCCCACCTCCCTTCCTGCGCACAGCAATTGGATGTGACGCCTAAAGATTTCAGCTTTTACACATTTTTTTGTAGCTTTGTAAACCATTAATATGTGGTTATACAGCTCCTGGTATTTTTCCTACCCTTTGTCTTAGATTTTGGAGTAATAAGTTGACCTTCTAACACATTCCTGAAATACTGTTTAGTCTTATTTTCAAGAAGAGAACCTACAAGAAGAACATTTTGTTTTCCAGTCTGAGGAGAAACAACAAGAAATGGGGCAAAGAAGCCCTGGACCAACTCCAGTGGGGCAGTACCTGGGGGAAAAATTACCTAACCAACCCCTTTTCTAATTGTCCAATGTTTGTTAGACATGATAATTTGTTAAACTTATAAAAATTTTAGAAATCCAATACCAAGTGTGCGCATAGCCTGTAACTATGGATGCACCTGGGAGCTCCCAATAAAGAACTGCTTTTCTATCTTACCATTTCAACACTGTTGCAAGGGTTTTTTATCTTTTTATATCAGACAACGGATGCACAAAAAAATCTAAACCTGTTCGGTGTGCGGCACAGCTTGGTGAGTGCAGCTCACGATGCCTGACGGGATCATGGGGACCTGCAAAGAGAAGTTTTTGTTAAAATCTGGAAAGCAGCAGGTGCTGGGGACCTGGAGAAGGCATTTTGAAAATTGCCCTCAGAGTGTCCCTCCCAGACCTGCAATAACACAGAATGTATTCATGAGGATTTTCAACGCAGCCTGAACAACTCAGAGATACAAATTAAATCAATGTGCTCGTTACTTCCACCTGCTTTCAAGACTTCAACTTAGTTCTAAAAAGCACAATGGCAGCATGCATAATGAACAGGTCCAGACTTTCAACTTTGCTTGTCCTCTGGGCTAGAAACTGGGAGTGAATTCCACCTCACAGCAAAGATACAAAGTAGCAGACAGCTTTCCTATATGAGGAAAGAAATTAATTCCTCCAGGTCTGTGTATCTAGGCCAAAAACTAAAAATTAAAAAAAAAAAAAAAAAAAAGCATGAAACTTTTCCTGTACTGTCATCTTTCAATAAATGAAAATAAAAAATTCAGAACAATGGGTGATCAAATACAAGCAATAAAAAAAAAAGGCAGCTACATTTTGATGAACAGTGTCGCATTCAGAGGAACAACGGGAACGTTCAGCTGTGGATTTTTACAATATAGCATGTTCCAAAGAGACTTTTTTTTTCAGTATCCAGGCAGGATACTCATAAAGTTGGAGAGCCTCCTCAGAATCTTATAACTGAGCTGCACATAGGCTAGAATTCAGCCAGAAGAGACAGCAGTAGCTTAGCAGCCAAGCTCCAGTGACAGAAGACTCTAAATCAAGCAAGGGCAAGTACTATTGATGCTGCCTTCCCCCAGATGGACACTGGTGATGAATGCATTCCAAATGCCAATAATCTCAACCTTTGCTCAGCGTGATACCAGCTTTGCAGTGCATTATTGGCGGACACCTTGCTGCTCTTTGCCACCTCTCTGTCATTGGGTGCCTGCCCATCTGGGCTTGCAAGTACTTCTTTGTTTTTCCTTTCCACTGGCTGCTCTTATTTCCCCAGAGCCCAGGCAAACGTGGAAAACTTCTCAAATGAAAGTGACCTTGCTGCCTAAGTACATTTCCTTGGTCTTGTTCAGCCCTTTTTAAATTAAAGTTCTACTGATAGGTATATTCCTGTTGGTTTTTATTAGTTCATTTTCATGTAGCATCTCCCAAAACACAGGGAAATTCTCTTTGATCTGTTTGTGCCATTTACACTTCCACATCCCCTCATCAAATGTTTTAAAGGTTTCACCAGCACTGTGCACCTCAGCTGCAGGAGTTTCTTGCTTTAGATCCAAAGCGAAGTTTTGAATTCACTCTTCTGTCCCCGCAAACACAATTTCTAGTGCCATTCTTGTCCTTAGCTCATTAATATCATGGTTTAGAACAGCAGAGAAATCAGTTCAATTCCTCTCTTTTCCTAGGAGAACCTGAACCTGCACTTCTGCCAGGACACTGAATGGAACTAACCCGTTACAATTGTCCCAAGGTGCAGATTTTAGTTCTGCTTTTTCAATCTACAAGCAACAGAAAATGCCAGTTTTCTCTGGTCGAATTAATTATGTTCTTTTTTTAAAAGTGGCATAACAAATTAAATCATTCAGGCTTTTCTGATACACATCATCCACCACAATACCTGAAACAACACTGCTGGCATCATAGCAAAATACACACCTTTACCGCTACAAACAGACAACAGCAGCAGCTTCAATTTGCTATGGAATAAATATATTTATATTTAATACACATCCCTCTCCTGCCCACGAACCCTGCAGGAACACAGCTGCAAAGGAGCACCTGCTCTGCTGACTACAGGAGCTCAGTTTTCTTGTGGGAAGGAGTTTGACAGATATGCTTGGATTTTAAGCAGTGCATTTTTGCCTCTCGTGGTTGGTTTAAAATTACATTAAAATTACATTAAAGCAATGATGGGTTATTGATCACTATCAAAATAAAATATCTAGTTACTCACATATAAGGAATTGAGTGAGCAGGGTTGTGAGCAGAAAATTAAAGTGTTCACGTATGGGGAAGTGATATTCTAATGTATCCTGGCATAACAGGGCTTGAACAGGAGTCTTACAACTGGAAAGAAGTTTGACTTCTCGAGGGAAATGGTTTGAAATCTGGCTTAAAAGAAAAATATTTTGATTTCATGAGGAAAAAAGATTTTCCTGCAAGATTTTTTTGAACACAAGGAAACAAAAAACACGTTTAACACCTGGGGAATTTTACTGTAATATGTCTGTTTTACTGTCCTGTGTAATATGTTTTTTAGTCTTATTCTTGTTACAGAACCAGTAAAACATAAAGCAAATAAACTTAACTTTTTTGTGTGTGTTTTGCTGGAATCTGGTCATCTTTACCTGCTCAGAAGGCTAAGCCATTGTTATCAGTCAAGTAAATGATTCAGGCAGAGACATTCAGGTCCCTCTCCTGAGCAGACAGAGCCTCTCAGGGCCGCTGTGATGCCAGCAGGGCTGTGCACATCACCTGGCACAGGAGCTGTCTGGAAGAGCCTCCTGAACCACTGCCTCTGCCTGAGGGTTTTGGCTTGGGCTGCCACGTTTGCCACGAGGAAGAAATTGGCTTTCCTGTGCCCGTTGTGTCACCCTAAATTACAGCCTAATTGCTTTGCCCAAAGAAGTTCAGATGAGTCATTCCCCACTGCTCATTTCGTGTCACTACCAATGTGGGAAGAGGTGAGAAAACCAAGGGTAGGGCTGCACCTACTGTAGATGCCTGAAGTCATGTGAAGTTTATTCTGCCAGATAGTTACTGACCCAAAAGATCAGTGACGCTAAGACAAAAAGCTGTTATTTTTATTTGCTGCAAGTTCTGGATTAGGTTTTGATGCTAACTCCGTTCTTGCTAATATTCAAGGAAGTATAATCGGTGTGAAAATTAATGGGAAATGAACCACTGCATTATAACAAGTAGGAACACAGATGCAGTTGTCTAGAAACTTGACTTGTGCTGCATACTGAATGCAGTCCAGGGGGCTGCAGCACCTCCTGGTGAAGGATAAAAGTGGAGGTTTTAGAGACTTTTTGTGCTTAAAATAGGCAGTGTCATTACAAATGCAGCTCTCATGAATTTTTTCAGTCTAGTGTAAAAACATCCAGAAACTTGGCTCTTAATTCAATGTAAAACAAAGAAACGAAAGACCTAAGCATGAATCATGTTTCCTCTGAACTTTCCTTTCAGTTTTACTCAAAATTCCACCCAAAATCCTATTCTTTTACAAACCTGACCTGTTGTTTTGGACAAGTAAGTCCAGAAACATTAACACTGCTTCAGGAAGACATAACTGTGGGAGTCCTACAATTCTGAGTTTTTAGAAAAGAAAAATATACCTGGGTGGAACTATATTTAATAAACAAATTAGAAAGTAAGGATTAGAAGACGAATTATTCTTTCTCCTCGTGCTTTAATTGTTCTTGCTGCATCTCCCAGCATTAACTCAACTTCTCCCTCAGCCTTCCGCAGCTCTCTGTCAGACAGAGAAACTCCCCTTGTTCCTTCCCTGTTTTTGAGACATGAAGAAGAAAGGCATGGCAGGGGCACATAAACTCCTGTAAATCTTTTGATCTTCACAACTGAAACTAAAAGGGGCACACCTCAGTGAAAGTACTCCTATAGGGTAAATATAACTGAGTTAAATCCCAGAAATAAAACCCAAAGCAGCACTACTTGTTACAAATATGATGGAGCTGATGAGCTTCTAAATTCAGAAAGGAGTGATGTGCTGCCCTGAACTGCGGGATTTTGTTGTTAGAAGAAAGGAAAACTGCTACCACTACAATAAAAATAGAAGAATAAATTTTTAAAAAACCCCATCCACCAACAAACCAACCTCCTCTTAACCCATTTTACAGTAAAAGTAGATTTTATACCTAAACATCATAACACAAGTAAATTCTTACCTTTTCTCTTCGCACACCCTATCACTCATGCATGTTTCTGTGTATTACAGATATGAATTTCACACAATTGGAAGAAAAAGAATTGCCAGAGATAATGGATGTGCCACGTGGAAAAGCAAACAGCAGTAATAGAAAACATTAAAGCTTCATTTATTCATGTCTGGCATACAGACATTGCAGCAATTTCCTGGGTACTCTCCTCACCAAAAAAATACTGTACGGAGGACTAGAGCTTCTGGAAGCAAATCTGTTGTTCATGTGCAATGGAAACTTCTGAAAATTACTTTCTTTACCATGTCACTGTCTCTCTCTTCCGCTTTTGCTTTCCACTGATGACTTGCAAACATGAATCTTTTACAGGAATTTCATCTGTTTCTGACTTTTTAATGCAAAACCAGGTACTATTGTGCTTGAGCAGTAGGAACAAATCAAGCTCATTCTCTTAATTTGGGAAAGAATAATTTTATCTCTTAAGTTACTACACCTAAATTTAGCAGCCTGTACTTTTAGGTGATCCATCAACCCAGAAATGGCAATCCTGCATCCAGGCTCTCTTTTCCTGTGTCATCCCTTTGATCCCTCACTGAATATGTTATTTGTCATTCTTTGTACTAAATAATGAGTAGCTTACAAATACATCTGCTGCAAAATAGATAAAAAGCTCACTGCAACCAAAGGTGTGGCTAAACCTCCCTCCGAGGAACACCTGGCCATCTTTATACTCTTTTCTCCCTCTCTTCAAGTACAAATTCACTTTTCTTCTTATTGATCAGCTAGGCACCGTGACTGGTGGCACAAAACATGCAGGACATGAATTAAACTTCCCAATTTGCAATGACCTTTACATCAAAAGAAAGCCAGAGTGGTTTTCCCAGGAGCTGGAGTGCACTTGCAGTTCCCATTTCAAAGTCACTTCATCTTCTTTGAAGAGAAAGTCCATTAAGTCCAGGAGTAATGCACATTTTCATATTGCTTTGGGATTTGCTGCTCGTGGTGGCACACAGTGCAGTGCTCATGGTTCAGATCGGGACTCACTTGAACAGTGCAAATCTAATATGCAATCCCAAATTGTTCTGTGTTCACATTTTCTTCTCTGCACACCTGAAATTTAAATTACCCGTATAACTCTTCCCAGACAGGTTTTAATTATTCACTGTCTTAAATTATTCATATTTAGCAGAGGCCCTGCATAACACCCACTGATTTTTTTAATAAAGTAATTTTACAAACACTATGGGTCTGTAAAGCTAGAGAAGCCCTCCTACATCCCCAAATCCAATATTGCTGTTAGTGAACATTCATCTACGTTGCCGTCCCCATTTTCACATACTTCCACTATAAAATTTTCTTTCGAGGATTAAAATTCTATTTTGCCTTGTGGGGCTGAAAGAGAGCCATGCCCATGAGCACCTCAGATGTAGTTAGCTAGCCAGAACCTCATTGCCTCAAAAATCTGGTGTTTCAGGAGACTTGGGGATGTTGACAGAGCTGAGCCATCTGCTTCCTACCCACTGCAGCTTCTCCAGGGGCAGCTACAAGGGTCTGTCCTCCAGGCACACCTCCTGTGCTGACCTCTCACAAGATGCTCCTTCACTGGTTTCAGACTGCCTGGTAGCTTCCACAGTTTTTCTTAGACTGTGTAAAATAGAGTTCAAAGCATTACCTAGGGAAAAAAAAAAAAAAAAAAAAGAAAATTAATCTCTTTTTCAGTTCTATGCTGAAATTCAAGTTAGTGCAAGCCATATGGCTGCTCCTCTCCTGCTCCAGGGATCAGGGTGCCAGAAGAAGTGGGTCAACAGGCATTGGACTGTCCGGAAGGAAAACAGGAGGCGACATCCCTGGGAAGGTTTAACTCCAGCACTGCTTCCTACTCTGACAGAATCCAACATTTTCACTGAGGACAAAGGTGTATCCTTACAGTACTTCCACACAGGCCCTATCACCTTCATTCTCCATGCAGGAGGCTGAAGAACAGATTTTTATAAGGTACTTAGGTGGTTAGCTTTCTGTTGTTTGCTCTTAAAATTCTTTCTTTGGAGCAAAATTGTTTGCGTGCCTTCTATTTACCCTCCCCAGGACTGACAGCAAGTTGCAAGCCCCTCCACATCTCTGCTCCTCATCAATCCTGTAGCCCAGTAGCTGGGTCACGCTCCTGAAATCAGAAATAGACCTGTCCTCTCTCAAACTCCCACTAACATCCCAGATGAGCTTAACAGCAGTGCTACTTTTCCCTTTTAACTCCAGTCAGTGCTTGAAACCTCAACCTGCACTCCCCTCCCTGTTGCCAAAGATCCAACTCTCCTGAGCAACAAAAAAAGCCAACTGAATGCTAAATAAATGAAGTAATTAAAGCCAGAGAAATGAAACAGGAAGGTTTTAATGCCCTTTGCCCTGGACAGTCTGGAATGAGGTGTCTGATTTCTTCAGGGGAGTGACTGTTATTTAAAACCCAGGCAGGTTTTTTTACCTTGACTGAAGGGGGAATGAATTATTGTTGATATGTTAATACAGTTAACACCAAGTAACACCAAGGTCGAGGAGTGGAATGTGTGTATATGTTTGTATCCAGTAATAACTTTACATATGAATATTTTTTGGGGGTAGATTTTGTTAAATGGGTGATGAATTGATTCCAGTTTTTCACAGCCATTAAGACAGTGAAAGCAAACAAGAAACTAGTCATTGAAATTAAATATTTACAGTGATGTTTCAGTAATCATTTGTTGTGCCAGGAATAACAAAACTGATACGAAATAGTTTTATATCAGGTGTCATATTAATATAATATCAATACCCAAGCTCGGCTGTCTGGTCTCAGAATAACAGGGTCCTGCATTGGATCTACTTTACAGAAGCCAAAACTGTCAGGACAGACAACCCCAAAGCAAACTCTGTGTAATTCTGTTAAAGAAAACACTCCTCTGGCTGAGCTGTCTCATGACTCTAGGTCTCCTAAAGACACAAGATGGCACAACAGACTGTAGTCAATGCACAAATAACCACCAAAACCAGCATCCAACTCCTAGGGCAAGTTATCAGGGAATTACAGCAACATAAGTTATAAAATTTCATCCACATCCAGATCACCTGCTCAAACAGAGGTACAACTGTGTGAAATTACCTCACTTCCTTCCTTTGCTCATCCTCTGGTCCAAGCAAGAAACTGGTTTCCAGCCCAGGAAGACCTCCTATATTCGTGCCTCAGGCAACTGCCTTTCTTCAGAAGTTTCCCAGGGTTTTTTTGCACGTTTGTTCTGTTTTCCTTTCTTGGTTGGTTTGGTTTGTTTTTTGGGTTTTTGGGTTTCATTGTGGTTTCTTGGGGAGGGGTGAGGGGATTGAGAAGCAATTTGAAAAACCAAGCTGTTGTTTATAAACGTGTCTCTCTTCCTTTCAATGTTTCCCTTACAATATTTGTCCCATTACACCCAGGAGCTACAATGACGGACGTATAAGAGATGCTCTTGGAGCAGCTTTTGGCCCTTTGCAAACATCCCTTCACGGGATCCTTCATTTTGCTGCCAATGGCAGGGACTGAAGTCTGAAATCTGGACTCAGCCAGGACTTCGCAGCCTCCAGGTGGAAACACAAGGCACTGCCTGCCAAACCAACGCCCTGACAGATTATGCTGTTACCCTTTCTCTCTGCTGGTGTGCACCAGCAGCCCAAATGAATGAACTGCCTTTGTTCCTCGTAAAAGAAGGCAGTACAAATGGTTCAAGCTGTTATAATGATCTTTCCCTGCTCTGCTCTCCTGTAGGGGCTTGGTTGGTGTTCAGCTTTTGTTGTCCTATCATCCTCCTGGATATGATTGTGAGTGTTTGTGCACATGTGCTCAACACTTTTTAATAGAACAAGGACCTAGCACAGAAACAATTATTCAAAGGCTTTATACTGGTTTTGTCATCAGGCTTTTGTAGCATTTTTACAACATTTTTTTTGTCTTTACCCCCATATTTAAATCCAGATCTTATTAGCAGGTTATTTGGTGAGTTCTTTGGCAAAGTGCTTGGGTGAAATCAGTTTCTATCTGCTAAACAAGGTCAACAATGCCTGTCACCAGGACGAGTTATGGGAGTTGCTTGACTTGCTGGGATATGCCCCAAAGAATAACCTATTCCCGAGCTGTTTGGGTTTGTTTTTTAATGTGACTAATGTGTTAATGAGTTTCCAATTCACTGCAAGCAGTACTGCTTTTAGGAAGATGAGATAGCTTGAGGAAGGTTGACTTTAAGCCATGAGAATTAAAAAAATGTGCCTGCTTCTCCTTTCCAGTGGTACCCAGCTGAGGAAAATGTCCAATATTGAAGTATGACTATAAAACTCAGGACTAAAGGATAAATCAGGTTGAAAGGAACCCCAGAGTGCCCCTGTGAACCTGAGCAACAGGAAATAAATACTCCATTACAGCCAGTAGATCACCTGCTGCTTTGTATACGTATTGCTAATCCAGTGAAATTGGATTAAAATATTTTCCAAGAAATTCACCGTGAGGGACTTCGTCATTTACAACTCTTGTAACTGAACTGCAGCGTTCATAAAACATAACTACAGGTATTCCAGTGCTCCAGTCTGATCCAGTAACAAACTACAAGCAGGAAAGTGCAAGTTATGATCACCGGGAAGAATTTTATAAGAAGGACTTCAATAAACACAAGAGAAACAGACATGAGGAACAGCAGCCAGCAGATGAATGCGTGGTTTCAAGTAATGTTCAATTTGTCCGAGGCCTGTGAAACCTTGTTCAGTACCAGCCAAAGACAAAGTAGTTTCCCTCTTAAAGCCAAACTGGGCACTGGGCAGCCTTACACAAAGGACATGGCACTGGTCCCTTTGCAGCACAGCTGGGAGGTGTGGATAGCATTCAGCCCTCCAAGTCTCCCAGCAAACGGCATGGTAATGTCTTCACAGAAAGGACTCGTGTTCCGTGCCAGTCAGGGGATGTTTTCCAGAGGCAATCAAAAGAAAATCTGTACCACAGCCAAATAGCTGCCTTCTTTCATCCTGGCAGCTCTCCCTCTTATCTACAGGCCCGTGTCTTTGTTAGGTTCATTTTCTCTGTGTGCAGCAGAAATCTCATCTGTTGTACCCAGAGAACTGTGAGTTCGGCTTTGCCCTTGGCAGCCGAGGTACCAAACCTCCCCTGTGGCTCCTTTTCTCTTCTCCCATTCCCAGGCAGCTACAGCATTAAGAGATCCATCCAGGATGGATGAGTGGCTCTCTTGGTTTAGATTTCACTTTTGTATTATTTTCTCTCCTTTGGGAGCATGAGCTTAAGAGTGTTTACTGGAGACAAAACTATTATCAAGTCCAAACTGGCTCTCTTTATTTCTGACCATTCATTCCTGGGCTGTATTTTTAGCTCATTTTGTTCTCCCGAAGTCAAACAGTTGTTCTCATTTATAATTCCTGTAACCAAGCTCTCCTTTTTCCCAGCTGACTGCTCGCACACATTGCCACTGCTCCGGACCTGTCGTTCACTAAATTATTTTCCAGGACATCCAAAAGCATAAATGGCCACAGACTCTCAAGTACCCATTGCTGTGCAAAAACCCCGAACTGCTGACGTTCAAACACCTACATTGGAATCAGCAGAGAAATCCAACATCTTTAAGTAGCCACTAGTTCATCAAGGGCAACTGCATCAAGCGTCTCACAAATAACTGGGGAATTGGAGCCTCTTGCGTGTAACAGAGTTTAATTCAGCTCCATTCACAAGTCAACATTCTAGGCAGGAGGGCAAATCAGAGTAATTTGAAATATTTAGTATCATAACACCGGCACAAGAACTTTGATTTTTGGTGCATCTCATCTTACTTTTATCAGTGTTTCAGCTAGCCAGTTTTGCATCATTTTCTGCTTGTCCTGGTGCTTTCTAGCTTAAGTAGCATCACTGGTTTCAAGGGCACCCCTCGCAGCTGGCAAACTAGAGGTGTTGCACTTCAAACACAAGCAAAGGGACAGGATCCTTTTCCACGGCTCCTTCCTGTGTCACCTCATATGAGCTTCACACTCTAATTGTAAATACCATTGCCTTAATTTTCTGCTTGTCAGGCACGGAGATCTCGTGACCTGATCTCGAGAGAAATGAAATAGCTTTCGAGGCAAAAGAGAAACAGTTTGCTCCAGAAGATACGCTCAGAACTCATGTCAACAGATGTTGAACCTAAAGGTTTTAAGTGCCGTAGAAATGGAGGCATGGAACAAGCATCAAGCTTAATGCTGTCATCTTAATGAATTTAGTTTTCATGTATTAAATTAACGATAAGTGTTGATGAGAGCAAAATGATAATTCCGGAGTACAGTAAATAAAATGCAATTAAAAACGCCAGTGTAGCAACACACCTGGGAGTTTCATTTGTGCAAGAATGTGGGTCAGTAGCAGACTGGGGACACATCTCAGAAACATTAGTGTAATATCTGCAAAAAAACCTGGCAGATTTCTTCAATTATGGTGTAAGCTTAATCAAGTTGCAAAAATCTCAGAAATGTCTGATTCAGCAGCTTCTTCTTAATGGCAATATAATACAACCGTGTCCACCAAACAAAATAAATTTCCTCCTGGTAGATCTGCATGTGGAGGAAAAGCTTTTCATTATTCTCCAGCAATACATGATTTTAAGTCCAAGGTTCCCCATGCACTGGTCACTGCAGGGTACTTAGAGAATTCCAGTAAAAACGAAGTGAAGCTCTGTTGGCACATAACACCACCTCACTCTTCCAGTTTTCACATATGTAGCACACAGTAAAAGAGTATTAAATAGACCCGTCGTGACTGATAACAAATGAGGTTGGAAGCTAAACATATGGCCTGGAAGATTTAGAAATTTCTGTCTCTAAAAGTAGAATTAATGGAGCTTTTAGAAAGTCACTGAAAGAAAGATTCCTTACTGGCTCATTTAGTGTCAGACCATCACCCAGCCCCAAATAAAAACCTTCACAAACTTCACAAGGTCATTTTTCTCATGGATATGAATGAAATTAGCACTATCACATCTTAGACAAGTAGTCCTTTCTTTCTTTCTTTGGCCTTACAGTGGACCACAAATATCATGACATATCAATAATATATTGTATGGACCCTGAAAAAAAGATTACTTGCAGAATATATTGATATGCTTAATTAGAAGGTAAATGTGGAATAAAAAAAGAAACTACAGAGCACTGGTAAGGTAGATTTGCTAAAATAAATATGATCTAGGACAGTAGCAGAGAACAAATTTAAAATAAGTTTGGAATTAAGCAGAGAAAGAGAAGTAGAAGCTTCCTGCCCCACACAACTCAGATGCTTAGGGAGCACTCTCTGGGCAAGCCCTGAGCACCCCAGCACTGCTGTTCGAGAGACTCTGGTGTAGCAGGTGTAGGACTTCTGGACAGGAGACCTGAAGAAGGTAAAAAAAAAAAAAATAATAAACATAAGCCCAGTGTACAATTAAAAAAGGCTTGAAAAGGCAATTTAGGAGAAAACTGAAAATAAAGAGAACTGGCTTACAACAATTTGGGTCATAAGACAGCTGTTTACTGGTAGAGCACTGAGAGAGCAAAGGGTTGAATTAAGATCAATTATATAAAATAAAAACAAGGAAAAACCCCATAAGATCTGCATCGAGCAGTTTCTCACAGTGAGACGCAGAGAAGTCTGTCCATAGAAATGGTGCAGAACCCCTCAAGAAACTCTTTTGAAAAAGTTCCACAGAGACCCTATGTCCAAAGGGTACATGACAGAAAACACTCTAATGCTGTTGGGGGCTGAGATGGATGACCTCTCATGTTCTGCTACGCTCCCAAACTAACAACCACAAGGACTGCAGCTGCAAGTCAAAAATCCGCTACCTTCAGGGACGGTTTGCAACAGAAGGTCACAAATAGAGACACAACAAACACCTGATCAAAGTTTTACCACGGGTGGTTGGAAGAAAACAGGGGTGAAACAATCATTTCTGTTGACTGGGGGAAATGGAGTTGTCAGGGGAGAGCGATGATTAATTTCTCCCATCCTCTCCCCAGGCCATTGGTGAGGGTGAGAAACTCACCTTGATGGGTCTTTCACCCGCTGTTGCAGATCTCATTGTCCCAGAGAAGGGATAACCAAGCTGAGCAATTGAGTCACACCCGAGACTAAACAGCAAAATTGTTCTGTGTCTGCTTCAAATAAAAATGCAAGTTAACGTTATCTGGTTTTTAACTTAGAGAGCAGGAGGAATATCAAATAGTGAGGAGTATTACAGGATATGTATCTCTTTGGGGGCCTCCCATCTCCCTGTACAAGGAGACACAGCAAAAGCTGTGGTCTTCTCAAATCTGGACAGAGAGGAGCCCAAGGGACAAAATAAATATCTGCCCTGTTTTCTCCAAGAAAAGCACAATTTTCTATATGTAAGTAGTATTTTAAATGCACATATTTGTCATCTGGCATTGTTGAAACCCCAATGCCTCACATCCAGAGCTTACATTCAAAGATCTTCACCATGAAACAAAATAGATGTCATTTGGCTAAACTGCAAAGAATATCAATAAAAAAATAAAATTGCTGAATGCAAAACATCTGATATAAAAGTATCAAAATGCATTTTCACCCACAAATATTCATTCAATCACAGAAGCATAGGAAACAGAGCCACAAGGGAAATCATCACATCAGTTAGTCCGTCCTTCTTCTTCAAGGTAAAAATCAACTATTCCAGAAAGTAGAACCAGTAAATTAGCCTTCGGTTTAATGTGAAGTTGCCTTTCACTGTTTTTTCATACTGTGGTGACAAAAAAAAAAAAGAGGACCAGAACTGATTAAATCCACATTTCAAACCAACAACAAATAAAATATTTTTCTCTTGAGACTGGTATGCAAAACCCTTCAAATTACTGTAATGAAATGTGAGGAGTGTACAAAAAATGAAGAATACCCATCTAATGAAATAAATGAACGCTGTGAAATGAGTGATTTGTTGGATGCTGTGAGCACGAGCAGCCATGAATCCTTTTCAGAAGCAGTCAGAAAAGCTTACAATGGCTCATAAATCTAAAACTGGGGTGGGGGGAAGAAACAGAGGCAGAAATAAAGTAAAGCAGCTGAAAGGAATGTGAACCTCAGCCATACACATTTTAGTTTAGGTGCTCTCTCTTCTCCTGTATTTCTCTATAGCCGGGTAAACTCCAGGACACAGGTGTGGTTTTGCACGCGTCTCACATCCTGGCACTGGCCTACCGAAAATGTACACTCAGAAATAACTTCTCTCATTGATAACAGAACTGCTTTTAACGTTCCATCTTCCTGGGCAGCAAAACTAGCAGATCATCTAGCAGATATGAAGATAAAGATGTTATTTTAAAGTAATAATGGATGCAGACACTTTTTTCAATTATATACATGAGGACACGATTTAATCTGTTCTTCCAGACACACTTTCATAAGAATAATGTCCTTTATAACTCTAGCATTTTGTTGCCAGTACCTCTGGGCATTTATCATGTTTGGGACTAATGGCAGTCAGAAGGCCTGCATATAAACATTTAAATTTATCTGTGTGATATTTATTGGGGAAGAACTATACAAAACATGTGGAACTTTTTGAGTTTTTTCCCTGTTGTGGAATACAAATGTACAGGAATCCAGTTAACTGTTGGTTACACATCCATGCCTCAACTATAACAGCAAAAGTGACATCTGACCTTTTAGCTAAAGCATTAAATAATTATATTAAGACCTTAGTAATCTTTACTTTTAACATTCAACAAATGCCGAATTCAATGGAAGCTGGTTTCAGTGTGAGACTACCTCGATGTAAAAAGAAAAGCCTCCAAGGATTAGTGTACCTGATTAAATAAAAATTTGAACTGAATAAACCCAAAATGGAAAGAAGGGAAGGGACATGAATACTCAAAGAGCATGCTGAGTGAGAGTGAATTATGCAAGCATGGAGAAAAAGATGCCACTCTGCTCACTTTCTTTGTCTTATTAGAGACCTGGGGAGAATTTTGAACATGCTAAGAGAAGGCTGTTGGTCTGAAGCCCACTGAGCTGTAAAACAGTGAAATCACTGTCATTCACTGGCTGAATTTAATGTTCATGGAGGATGCTGGACATGCAGGACTTCAAGGTGACAACTCCTGTAGTCAGTTCATGGTCAAAATCACAGAAACTGCCAGGGGCCTCTTTGCCATGCATCAGGCCACTTCCACCAGCTTGGTTTAGCGGATCCCATGCTGGAGTGAAAAAAGCTCTTCGGTGGCAGCTGTCACTCAAGAATATCTGAATCACCTCTTCAAAAGACAGTTTTTCATCTTTATGGAGCAATGTAATTACCTATACTAACCCTCATTGTTACACTAGAACAATTTCAGCTGTTCAAAAGTGGGACCTTTGAGACTGATGTTTCATGACATAGGAGCTATTGCAAAAAGATTAAGCCTTAATTAGGTTTAATTAAGAATAATTTGTCCTGGCCATTCATTCCTGTCTCTATTCAGCACTTTTTCACCCCGTAAGTTTCTCTGTTACAACCTGTTTTAAATCAGGCTAACTTGAAAAAAAAAAACCAACAGGCTGAAAAATAACTTTTTTGGCAGGAATTTTTTGTTTTGATCAAAGTCCTTTTTTTTTTTCACATATTCAACAGCACAGACCACAAGAAGTTGCCTCAATTCACAGAGGGCACTCTACTTCCTAGAGACCAGAACAGGTTGCCAGGGGAAGGAAACAACCTACACTAAAACAATGAGAAAAATATTTCTGCGACATAGAGCTACAACCTAAGATTCTCCCTCTCGTTAAATCAGTGTCTTTCTAAACTTACTGAATATAAATTTCCATGCTCTGGGAAAGGAAGAAAAGCGATTAACTGATTTCAGGCACGAGCTGGAAGCTACAGAGCGTGTCTCCAGGTCCTTGCCTCCACAGCGGGTGATTTCGGGTGGAAAAGGCCATCTGTACAGTACAACTCCCCCCAAGCCTGCAGGTCACTTCCCAGCAAGAAACTTTGCCTCCAAAGTTTTTCCCCTTTCCTTTTCTCGAGGCCTTTCCCAGCACTACCTCTAGCCCAGCTCATGTTAAATCAGAACTGAAAAAAAAAAGAAGACAAGACATTTTATGCAGCAGCTACAGGAACTACTGATATTGCTCCTAACAGCAACCCTTCCTTCTTGAAAAAGGGATGAAACAAAAGCAGCAGCAGGGCAGAGCAGTGTGCCTGCTCCCAGTAACAACATAAATGTTTGGCACTCTCCAAAGCAGCAATTCAACCCCATTTGCCCCTTTCTTCTGTACCTTCTCTAAGCTGCTCTCCTACATTTGAGGCACATTCTCCTACATTCTCCCTCCTGCAGCTGGACATGGAGCCACAGACTTTTCTCCAAAGTGAAGTAGTCAGCTTGTTCCCATTTGTTCAGATGCTGGTTTTGAACCAATTTTCTTTTGTCTCCTCTCTGTTTTGTAAAATTGACATTCGTATCTCTTTCCTGGGCACATTCAGTGTCTCCACTGATGGGTTCAGACCTGGGCAGAGCACAGGCTCCAGGCATGGAAGAGCCACTGCCTCTTTCCCCACAGCATTTGTGTATCCAAGGACCAATCTGAATCCCCAAAAGTGGGACTGTTCTGCTCTACTCCCTGTTTGATCTCAAAAACTATAAATATCTTATTGACTGGTAGAATTATGGCGTTGGCAATGGCCCAGCCAGACACCACAAAGGCAGAAAATTAATTTACTTTCAGCTGTTCTGGTGCTGAAGGTTCTGCACAAGCCCCTTCATGCTTCGATAAAGTCACACTTCACAACTATATCATAACTCTAAATGCAACCCCTTAATGACATTGCAGTCATTTTTTGCCAGCTGGCAGTGGAATTTTTGCTGTATAAAGTAGATATAAAGATCAGATTTTGGGGAATATACACAGCAAACACGGTAAGCAGTCTCTCTGGAGCTAAAGGGAGCCTCAGGCACATGACACTCACAGGTTATTTTCAAGCTAATAGAATTTAGTGTCCTCCTCTATCTAAGATAAATATTCAAAGAGTCACTCACCACATCTTGGTAGCAACATCAGCAGTGCTGTTGAACATTAGCCCAAGTTTTTTTTCTTCTTCTCTTTTTATTCTTCTGCCTTGTTCTAAGCAAACATGCTTTAGGATCAATAAAATCTCCATTTCACTTCATCGTGATCTCATGCCTTGCATTAAAAGGGTGAATAAGCTATTTTAGGAAAAAAAAGACTCAACCAAAAGTGTACATTATTTTGATGGAGATATTGACTTATTTTGCTATAAGACACATTTTCAAATAAAATATTTGTGAAAAGTCACACTCTTATGCAAATTAAGACGTTGAATCACCAACCAAAAGCCTCATAGACTCTGAGCACCTTAAAATTCAGAATAGCAGGATAGTATTTTTCTATTACCAAAAAAAATAAAAATTCCTTCCTCCTCCTGATGTATTTTTAAGAAGTTTGTGAACACATATATGTATATTTTAAATACATATCTTTTAATGCATCTGTAGGCCACACTTTCCTTCTTTCAGTACTTTCTACCTTTGCTCTTTAGGAGTGAGAGGTGACATAAATCCACGACTTCTATCCTATAATACATGGAACTCATGGGTACCCCAGCGTATCTGGGGAAACTCCTTGGTTAGGGACAGTGCAGGACCACACAATAAAATCCTTCTGGAAAATCATGTGGAGCACAAGGACATTAAGACAAGAGAATTCTTCCCCCCTGTGGTGGGAGATGGGCCCATGACACTGATTTCCACACCAGAATTCTGAAATTGTCCACATGTTAGCCTGGGCACACCCCAGTAGAGAAATAAGGGACAGCAGCAGAGACCACAGATTTATGGCAACTTCTGTGTAATCCAGGCATGCCCTAGTGACACTTGTGACCTCAGTACAGGCCCCCCAGAAATTCTGGACAAGACCAATTCTTTTTTTACTCGTGATAACTGGAAGATTTCAGAGGCTCAGGTATCCAAATTATATTAATATATTCATACTCTGTCCTTTCATTTGGGGAAGCTCAGGCTGTCTGAACAAATATTTAATTAAGCCTCATATGGCACAGCAGGGAAAATATTTTTAATGATATCCTGCGGTCAAAATCAAAATTTCCTGTCAGTTCCCTCAGAGTGGTGCCCAAGTTTAATCCTGTTTTTTCACACAGATAAAAGAGGTGTGTTTAGCAGCACTTGGCAAGCCCTGACCTCTCTTAGTTATTCCTCACAAAGCTGGGACAGCTTTGGGATGAAATGTGGCAGGTGTTGGAGAGGGTACAGCAACACCCTGAGCAAAAGGGTTCAGGATGGGAAGCACTGGATGGGCAAATACATGAATTTATCTCCTCTGGCACCTGGATAAAAGACCACTGGCATCTATAATTCTCTGAACCCATGGTCTGAGATCTACAAGAAGCAAAAAGATGACTTTAATTTTACTTATATTCAAGGGCTTAAATGTTTTTTTTCAAGGGCTTATAGGTTTTACCTGTATTTAAATGTCTTTTAAAGGGACCAAGACTTCATCAACCTCAAAATACAGACAAGTTTAATATTAGAACTGAAGGTAATTGCTGAGAAGTCTCATTTATGTGTCTGTTCTGGCAAATTTTTCAGTACTCAGAGGTTTCTGTCAGCTTGTAGTTAGAGAAGTTAAGCTTTTCCTGCAGGACAAAGCAGGTGTGGGAGACTTTAGTCTTGATCACCACTCCTTAGATCTTGCAGGAAACTAAGATGTGTCCTGATGGAAGGGAAATCAAGATATTGATGTAACCAAAATAAAACACTGGTTTGGACACACCACATGAACAAGGTATAATCCTAATTGCTCTTTCAGCAATGTTGCTGGAACGTGGAAAGAAGCATGATGCTGATCAGATAGTAATTAGCACAGAAATAATGTCAGGGCTCAATTTACTACAAATTATAAACATTTATTTTAGCCAAGTTCAAATGGCTCCTTTCTTTTCAGCTGCCAGTGAGGCCACATTTTAAAAGTATCTCCAGTAAAAATAAACTAAGAATGCCTTCTTCTTAAATACATGAAAATGTTTCAGAAAGTTAGGAAACACATATTCATACATACTGACATTTGACATTATTTTCAAAGAGCTTAAAGCATAAGCAACATTTCTCAGCAGGTAGCCACAAGTTAAAAAGAAGAAAAAGTGCTTCTAATGAAACAATAATTAGTTCAAGACTAAGAAAGCATCTATTCCCTAAATTAATAAATTGCACAAAAACATAATTTGACATCGTACATAATGTCTCTGAGTATTTCTTTGACACAGATACATTCATCAAATTATACCAGCCCTTAGATTTTTATTTCATCAAGAAGTAGCAGGAAAACTTCACCTTTGAACATGACAAATGTCACTATGAGCAAAAACGGACAATGACTGATCACTCAAAAACCAGAGATCCTTCTCCCGCTTCGTTCCCATCATCTGTACTGCAACAGCAGAAACAAATACTGAGCTGGCCGGGAAAAGAGATGAACTGTGATGTTTGCATGTCTAATGCACTAAAAAGGTGCTTTGGAGGCAGATTTAGAGAAGTGCAGGAACAGCCAAGCTTGAGATTTGGCTTTGCAAACACTGACTGCAAGATGGCCAGACTTTTGTTAAACACAAGCAAAGAACGATGAATACCTGCCTGGGACACTGCAAAGACATTTTCCTGCACTCCTGTGCGTGTACCTGCTGTGTAATTGTCAGGTGTCAATGCTGAGTCCCCAACACCATTCCTAGAGTGGAGATATTTGGTCAGAAGCAGAGTGCCTGGAGACACCCAGGCGTGAACAGCCATTCAGAAAACCAACATGGCACAGCAGATTGCTTACATCAATTCCTTACACTGGTACTTATAATATCTACATAATCACCCAATCCCATACCAGTTTTAGCCAATATGTCAACAAAATATAAAGGCAAATGAAAAAAAAAATCATTTAAACTTTCAGGGTTCTTTAGTTAGTTTTCCTTGTTTGTTTGTGGTTTGATTTTGGTTTTTTTCCTTATAAATACCCCAAGCAAGTTATATCCAGAGAATACCAGTGCAGAAGGAAGAACAAAAGCAAACAAAATTTCAGCATTCACTTTTGTTTCTGCCTCTTAATTTCCTTTCTGTTAAAAGCCTGAAAGCATAACTGAACCAGAGCAACATTTTAAATTTACGTAGCCAGAATTTTCATACTTTTCTAGGCATCATTGCTATGTTCACTATTAACCAAATTAATCCCAATTTCAAGGAGCTTTTAAGAGCACCGAGGAGTAGTTGATTTATCTTGTCGCCCACTCTCCCATTTATTAACCTCGTTGTTTCACTCTTCTGCAGTTTACTAGCAGTAAACAAATCCCGTGTGAGACCCAATAAAATACTTCTTTTGTAATGTTAATGCTGCTGTCTTTATAAATCTTCGATTCAAGATACAGCCTTAGCTCCTTACTGGCTTTGATTTACGAGTGGGTTGACCCGGGCCTAACCCTGTCAGCCTTGGTTCTGAGACAGTCCTTAGGATTACAGGCCTCTGATCTGGAAAATTCCCGAGAGGGAAAAAAATTCAACTGAGGGAGGCTCTCTCTGACGAGTGATAAAGCCTTGTTCTTTTCAGGTTACACTAGAGATGGGGTTATGGTCAGAATTAATTGAGAGAGACACAGGGACAACAGAAAAAAAGTCACGTGAGGGGAAAAAAAGAAGAGAAAATACAGAGTTTATGGCAGAATTATTGAGTAGGAAAGAAGGAAGGGTTGAAGGGAAGCAATCAATTCCCATTTATAAGGTAGGGAGCCTAGCAAACTAATTAGCATTAGAGCCAGATCAATTGTCTAACACAAAGTATTTTATGAGATTGTTACATGACAGTGTGCTAATTAAAACTGATCGGCCTAATTAGAGCAGCATTAATAACATGGCAGCAGCACCTCTCAGTCCGTGATGTGCTTTACAGATAAAGATACTGAGAGTCATCACAGGCAGCCCCTGTTTAACACAACATTTTGGTTTGCAGCAAGCCAAGTCTGTAAATAGACTGCTTTCGTTCCTGTAGTGGAGGAGCAGGAAGAAAAATGGCAAATTAGGCAGCACAAAAGGGAGAGACAAATTGAGAGCTGAGAACAACGGTGTGTTAGACAGGCAATTAGTGAGAAACAATTATAAAGCACGGGCCTGATTCTCACATGCCCTGAACGCTGGGAAATCATTTACTGGGAGATCACCCCAGCAGTGCTCCAGCCAAGCTTTGCTTTATATCGAACGAAAAGCTTCATACAATGCAAGACAGCAGAGAAAAACCTGCCCTGCTCAGCAAATTCCAGACCTGGGAGTCTACAAACCCCGATCAGTCTCCAGGCTTCCCTCAAGGACTGAGTGGATAACCAGTATTTCACCAGGCTGTTCATGAGAAGCTGTCCAGATTGAAGTTTTGATGAGCTCTTTCTTTATAGGAATTTTTTTCTGAACATGAATAAATCAGGAAAAGATTTTTTTTTCCCCCCTAGGAAAACACCACATAGCATATGCAATCTTGATCTTATAGTTCCAGAAAATGAATGAAATTTCATTAAAAGTATGCTTATAATTTGACTCTGAATAATGTATAATGGACAAATGAAGAACCTTCTACAAGAGTTTGACAGAAGACAAATCATCAAATAACTTTATAAACAAAATGTTATCTAAGTATGCAAAAAAGAAACCAAACCATCATCAAACAAGTTGAAAATTAAGAACTATTTAGAATTAAGCAGAATATTCCCCAATGATATTTTAGATTCTGTTTCCCATCTAGGCTTTAACTGCTGTGATTTTGCCATGGTAAGTGAGAAATTAGCATGCTCTGAAAAATCAGGATATTTAGGGCTTAAAATAATAGCTGCTGCAGGTCAAGGTATTGTAAATCTTACATTAATGAGAAAGATAGGTATTGCAAGTAGGTAGGAAGTTAGACAATAAAAAAGCCTTTAGAAATTAGAAATTTGGGTTTGTTTTCTTTTTTCTCCTGGGGCAAGGTTTCCAGTCTATGAAATTATGATGGTAATCGCTGTCAGTGCTTTGTTCCTCACCGTACAAAACAAACCCAAGCACAAAAATTATTTGGTGTTCTGCTTCCAAAAGCTTCTGCCTTGAAACCCCCTGTCCTGGCCACTGCTGCCTCCCGTAGCAGCTGCTACAAAACGGGTACTTCGTGCACGTTATCTCCGAAGGAGATGCGCTTCCAAAATTGCTTCAGCTGTATCGGAATTTTTCACCCCCGTGGGCAGTTTCTCACAAGCAAAGCGATGTAGTTTCAAGATAACTACTGCGAAATAAAGTTATTAACGCATCAGAATTCAAGTAGGAATTTATTCAGGGAATTTATTTCGCCATCATGGTCAGCTTCTCCAAGTAGAGAAGTGCTCACAGAGAATTCCCACCCAGAGAAAAAGGAGAAGAGAGGAAAATGGAAAAGCCCCTGAAGAACCTGCAATAAATGACAATATTCATGATTATAATTTTAGTTGTTTGCCTATCATGCACAAATATGAATTCATTGCTTTGATATAAAATTTTTATATCATCATTTCCTAAATCTGAACACATTCTTGGTATAAAAGTATAGTAGCACAGAAGTAAAATACACACAGGACTTGATTTTAAGTTTCACAAATTAAGATTATTAAACTTCATATTAATTACATAAAAGTTCATACAAAGAAAAGTATTTCTGCAAGGGAGAAGGTATATCTGCAACTAAATTATAGTCTGAAATATATAATGAGTCTTAAGAAACCAGGACAACTCACGGACCTTTGTTGGGCCAACCACATGGCTCAGCTTTGTGCTCTTTCACAAAGCACAGCATCTGCCAGGTGTCACCTAAAGAATTTCTATTTATTTTACACAAACCTGTCTCAGAACTGTGGGGAGAGTTTACTGACAGTCATTAGACAACATCTGAATAACTTATGGCCTGGAGAATTACAAATCATCTATTACTAAGCGGGAAAAAAAAAAAAAAGTTAAAAGCCAAATTTTACAGAGAAATGAACTCTTCTTGCCCTCAAAATCATATCTGAGCCCTTCTATAGAACCTTCTGATCAGTGACACAGCTGAATGCACAATCTGTAGCTGAAGCTCATCCTCGAGCTCCTCGTCCCTAAGATCCTGCAGCACTGCCTCCATTCTCCCGGCTCACTCTGAACATAAATCTTCAGCTTTTGAGGGATTTGGAAACTGTACCTGAAAACCCATCTGTGAGGAGCTTCAGAACCTCCGCTGAGCCCCAGGTTCATCCTGTTTTTTAAGTATATTTTTCCTCAAACAAGCAGCTCTACTGGCAGTCTGGGTTTACAGCTCTCCTCTTTGGAAGCACATCATATTTGACACATTCAAGGACTGCAGAGGTTCCAAAAAACTTGTCATTGCTATAAACAGTACGAAATTGCATGGATAGAGTGGGAATGAAATAAAAATCATCTTTTAGTGATCTGCCTCAATTTTTTTGCCAGTCCTATCCTTTACACTTTGAGAAAACTTACCTTAGCGGTTCAGGTTTCTTTGTTCGGTGTTTCTTTTCCAGCCCACAGTTTTTCTGCACGCAGGTCCTCCATCCTTGGATGGACCAACACCTAAATTACCCCATCCAGCTACAAAATAATTCCCTTTTATTGCTCTTTAATGTGTCCATTATCACCATTCATTCTGCTCCCCTTTCACTTTTGCCATTCCTTAAGCTAACAAACTTCTATCTAGCAGCTTCTTTTCTCTTTTGCAGATTTTTCAGTCTGCAAAGTGTCTTGCTAGAGATTAGAAAATTCAGCTTTTTCACAGGTTGCATTCAGACCCTTTTTCCTGATATTCCCCCCCGAGACTGACTTGGAAGAATTGTAACCCACCCTCCTGGTTAAAATTAACAGTTTATGACTAACCCCACATACTCTAAGTACTGATTGTTTAAGATACAGCACAGTGCTAAGCAAAACTCATAAATCTTACACTACATGTAAAACCAATCTGGTCTTCAGTTATCTCTTCCTGTCCTGAATGTCAGGTCACCCTTATTTGTGTGCCTGAGTACGGATTTGATAGCTAAATTTATGGGTAAGTTTCAAAACTGTGGTTCAACTATAATGGAAAATTATAGTGCTACCATTCAGGCCAATTTGTTGATCGTGGCAGTGCCAGATGTTCTGTGGGAACAGCACAAAAAGCCTTCAACTCTTAGGCTGATCCAGAGAGAAAGGTCTATTTAACCTTTGCTGTCAGCAAATCACTGAAATGTTGACAAATATCATAAACCAGCTGAGAAATCTGAACCTTTGAGTTTTGCAACAGAAATGCTGTTTGCATTTATAGGCAGCATTGTGAAGCCTTAAATGTGTTCAGGTTTTTTTGAATGCTTTCAAAAGGCAGCTGCCTTCCCCTTCAGCAGTACCCTGAAGTGTATTAAAATACCACAGGAAGGGCATTAATAAAACAGAGGTGCATCAAATGCATAAAAATAAGAAAGTGCTGAGGGGTCTGAAATTTTAGAAACTGTAATCATGTTTACAAGCTTTTATTTAGTTTTGTTTAAATGCGCCACTAATGGATGTTAAATATAGTGGTCCACATCCTCAACTGGGGGAAAAAAAATAAATCGATAAAGCTTAAATAGATTTGTATCAGTTGTAGTTCTGCCCTTCTGTCCTGATATTTACATTTCTGGTTGTTTATTTGTCTTCAGTCTGCTTCTTGAAGACTTTAAGTTTGGCAAACCATGAGAGAACCATGATATTTTGGAGACTATTTCTGGTGCAAGTCTCACAGCTGAAAACATAATCGCCCTCACGTGGAATCTCATTGTGACTGGACCTGCTCACATGTTCTTACTGCTCAAAAGGAAAATTAAAGTTCACACATTCCATGATAGGCTGTGGGGAACTTGAGTATAAACAGCAATAGAAACACCTACATCAGGGTATTAATTTCTCTGAAAAAAAAGGCTCCTCAACCCCAAATCTTTGTAAGGATTAACTGGTTTTGGTGGAACAGATTTTTTTATCTATTTTGACACTCTCGGTATAAATGTTTTGTGAAAGAAGAGGATGCTTGCAATATTTTGTCTTAAATATGTAAGATTTAAAGAAGGAAAAAAGCCATTTAAATATTGTCAGAATAAATGTTTCAATGGACTTCATTCCCACTCTACTGCCCTGTCCAAAAGTGCATTAGAAAGAGTCAATGGGGTTTAATCCAATTACAACACATTTACAATAGCAATCTATCCTGTAAGTGGGAAAAATTTGTGCCTGACCACAGGAAAAAATCTTCCAGCTATAGAAAGTATTCAATTTTTATAACCCAAGTTAACTCCACAGTTGGAAACACACCATATCCTATCTGTTACAGCATTGCCAAAACCAAAGCTGGTGCTTGCTGCGTGCCTTGAACAAATTGGCCAACAAATAAATTTCTTTCTGAACATAAAAGAGAAAATAAAGAAGCCCCAGTATCCATAGAGTAAACCATTATTTGCTGAGCTGGTGCACCAGAACCTTGAAAAGCACTCCTAATTACTGCATCAGCAAAGCTCCGGACAACTTTCAGGTCAAATTTCCGAGGAAAAATTGTGTGAAGGGACACAAAGCAACCAAGGAGAGGTTCCTCGTTCAAGGTGACAACAGCACCACTGGGAACAGAGCCCTGGCTTCCCTCACACCATTTCACGCAGCATGCAATTAGTATGCTGTGCACAGTCTCACTCCACACAATGGAAAAGATTTAAAAAGAGACATCTAAAATAGCTCAAGAATGCACAAATCACGAATCAGAATAACTTTCAAATGTGTGACTATACCGCTTGCTTGCCTGGAACCATCCCAACCACAGATGGAATAATTTCACAGACTATTTTGACTCTGAACACTTTATGAATTTGGGGGGTCATAGGAGCACTTAAGTGTTGAGAAGTCTACAAATCAAACTGCAAAGCAGGATCTGAATAATGAGTCTTCACTGTAGATGCCATCAGTGCCAGGAGTCTGTCAACCCTGAGTCTACCAGATCTCCTGGATCATTTTCAGACTCCACTGCATCGAAAAACACCTGATTTCTCTTGCCAGATGGTATAAGATGTACAACTAAGTCCTCCACAAAAAAAATCTCACAAGACTGAGCAGGCCCATCAACAAGAGCACCTTTGGTGATACTTGGAAATAACTGCGAAGGGTTAAGGAAACATTTTATGATTTATGCTCCAACCCCCCCTTGAACAAAGAGAGGGAAACATGAGGTGGGTGATGTCTCAGTGTTTGTTTTAAAGTCCAAGATGGTTTGGGTTGGATGATCCCTGATGATCCCCTTAAGGAAGAAAGCAAAGTGTCGTGAGGAATGGAACAGGCCTGGCTCTGCATGCCTGGATCTACAGGCAACTGCACGATGGGAGAGGAAATAATGGAGAGGAAATTAAGAAGCAATCAGCCAGAAAATCCTTTCCTTTTCTGCCATCTGTCTGAGCTGAGAGGCCTTAGGGGATGAACCCGTAGAGGACACAATGCTGTGAGGAATTCATGGTGTCTGCAGCAAACAGAGGGACTCTGTCTGCTCCCAGGTACACCGTGGCCAAGCATCTTCTCCCTGAGAACTTTCTGGCGTGTCTGGGGTCTGCAGTGCTGCCTGAGGCCAGTCAGCCCCTTGATTCCTCTGTGTGGAGGTCAGAGCGGGAGGGCAGAGCACGAGGCTGACAGAGGACTCCGAAACAAAGCTCAAATTTCTGTCCCTCTCCTCACAACAGTGGGACAAATGCTGTCCAAAGTCGCAGGGGTGGGGATAGTCTGTGGAGCCTGAGTCACACTGCCGCAGAAAGGGACTGGGGAGTGGTTTTGGCCAGGCCACGAGGCACAAAGGCAGCCCTGCACTTGGGCCCAGCTGTGAGGCACAAGGAGGTCCTTGAGCCGAGCAGGTCCCAAATTCTCCCTCAGAGCGATGGGTTACATCTCGGCAGAGTTCCATTTCTGCCATGAATTTAGGGTTCTCCACTAGGGGCAAGCACACTTAAAAGTCTCCCAAAACAGCCTGCATCGCCCCTGGAGCATCTGCTATTCAGCAAGGCACGCTTTGTATCAAGAAATCAGGTGCCTGGAGAATCCACTTCTCCAAAAACATTGATTTGACAGCATGGAACACAATCATCCCATTTTCCCAGTCCAAGTAGTGACATTCCTGAGCTTTCCTTTACTGCTCAGTAAAAGTATTCTTAAAAAATAACTATTTTTTTTCTTTAAATAATTCGCTCTAGTGCTGAAACCTGAAAATATTTCATTTTGAAAGTGACACTTCCCCCCCAAATGATTAAAACAGCCTAAGCTCTGCTTTCCTTCCTTTCCATTCAACTTTGATTTCCTTTTTACTGCTCAATACAAGAATGTTTTAAATATTTATGTAACATTTTGTTCTTGAGTTTGGGGTGGGGTTTTTACCTGCTACTCACAAAAATAACAGGTAGAAAGATTGAAAAAAGTGGAAGAATAGTAAGAAACAACAAGAAAAGAATACATGAATACACCCCAGTCCCTTCCTCCAGATACTATTTCTGCAGCACAACAGGAAAACAAAAAAAAGAAATGAACACATGGAAGAAACTGCGAAGAGGTTTTGTCAAAAATCTGCTATACATAAATTGAAATAGCTTGCAAAAAATATACAGTGAGAAAAAAAAATGTAACCAGGTATGAGAATATTACTGTACCTGGCAACTTGTTTTGGAAAGCACAACTTAGTGATCCAGCAATATATCGACTTCACCTCAAATAACAAGCGAGACAGCATTCAGAGGATGAGTCTGTGAGGAATCTCAGTATGACAGTAATAATTTTATGAATATTATGTGCCCCATTGGTGTGATATTTATGTCTTTGCTTCACGATTCCAAGATGTTAATTCAGGCAGGAAACTGCCAATAGCTTCATGCAGCACCATTTACCAAACTTTAAAGGACAACACAGGTGGGTTTTCTGCAAGGAAATTACACCTCAGGCTGTTCTGAGCTGCAGCATCTGCTTGTAAACACAGAAAACAGAGTGCAAGAGAGAAAACATGTAACATTTGGGGGATAAAAGCACAATTTCTAAGGAATGAGAGAAGAACGTTGTAAGGAGTTCCACGAGCTCAATGAATTTCCCACAACTATCAGGAACTTGGGACTCCAGGAAGAAAAAAAGCTAATAAGCAAGTGATTACCCTAAAAGGTGCAAACATGCCTTTTCTAATGCTCAGAATATTTCATTTTAACACCTTCTCTTTTTTTTTCCTTTGTTGAATCTCAATTGCATTGTGTTCCTAGTCAATGGCTGCGGTTGCCAAATGAAAGAACAATGGTTATTGAACACAAAGATCAATTAAAGCCTTCTACTCATGGTTTCTAAATCATGGTCACCAGAGAGACCTGTGCTAAGGCCACAATGACCACAGGATTATGTCCTGCAGAAAATGGTCAGGTCCCCTTCTCTACCTACTTCTGACTTCTGCATCACAAATCTTTAATTGCCTTTGTATATGGAATGCAAAAATTGAAACATTTAAGCAAAAGATCTTTTCCAAGCTACTTACAATACTAATATTAATGTCAAGCAAACAACAAGAAGCAAAAAAAAGATATCTACGCATGTGTGTGTCTGCACCAAAGAAGGAAAAAAATTACAAAAGGCAGTGAAAACATAAATAGAATCAGGACAGAGTCATACATGGGATTAGAAATCTAAATCCCACTCATGCTCCCAAAAATATACCCTGCTTAAATATAAGGCTGGTAGACAAAAGAATTAAAAAATGAGAAAATGAGGCCTGTATAAAGTATGTGCCCATATATCCAGTCGTGCTTTTTATTCTGCACTGCTGCAACTTCTGTTATCACATCACAAAACCTGCACAAGTATACAAGACACCACCTGGAGAAAGAAAGATTTTCTGAACAAAAAGACAAATACATTTTTGCAGTTCCTGACACAAAGGAGTTGATAAAAGGCGTGAAAACTTGAATATTTTGTGCTTCCCTGAAGGTGAGAACTTTTCTTCTCCAACAGAACTTGACATTAATTTTCTGTGATTATGGACCCTGGCAGGGCAGGGAAAAACTCTCCACAGAAAAGGTCTCTGATCCAAGTTAGTCACCATGGAACACATAAATGTGAACGCTTTCCAAAGTGGGATACCATTTTTGCTTGTAAATAAATCATCCCGTGAGATTATACCCACACATATTACCCTATCTTAAATGCTTACCCTCTACTAAACTTATAAATACCACAAAATTAAGGGCTGCATGTAATTTATACAGTAGTTGAAGAGAAGTTATAATCTGTGATCAAATTGTCCAAAACCAGTTTTAAATAATTGTGCTAAGTCTTTGGTAGGGTTGGGATTTTCACATGGTCTTGCATGATGGGATAGACATTTTATAAGATTACCTTTCCATATAT
Organism: Cnemophilus loriae; assembly: GCA_013397755.1. Classification (NCBI taxonomy): domain Eukaryota; kingdom Metazoa; phylum Chordata; class Aves; order Passeriformes; family Corvidae; genus Cnemophilus; species Cnemophilus loriae. The sequence continues at coordinate 248,072 of VZTF01004294.1, forward strand.
ATTATATATGTGTCAATGTGACACCAAAATAAGTTTCTGGGTACTTTTCTCTTGATTTAATAGAGCACTTCTTTGCCTCATGAACTGGATCAATTCACATTGGTGTCAGTAGAAAATAATCTGTACTAACTTTGACGGTGTTGGAGGTGTAACCTGCACAATAATAGTCAAAATATAACTGCAAACATCACACACAGTTAAAAGACAGCTCAGTTTTCAACAGCTTTTTTTCTCACAGCAAACAGAAGGACTTCAACTCTGAAATTCTTCATTCCTTCCTCATTATCCCGCACTATGAAATCATTCCCTCCTGTTGCATCGAAGAATGCCTGGCTGCAAATACTTCATGATCTGTCATTATCAGCAGTGCTTGTCAGAGGAAAAGAGCTTGAAAACTTCAGAGCAGCTTGGAATCATTTTCACCATCAACACTTTTGGGAGAATCTTTAAAATAATGAAACGTTCTCAGTCTCTTCCATTTCGTTTAACAAAGAAAATGTAGAGCCAACATTTGCCGGGTCAGATTTTCCATTCACATCACAAATGACACATTATCTACTTTCTCATCTTATTTGTAAAGCAGGGGAAAAAAAAATCTATTTTATTGAGCTGGATGCTCAGTGCTCTCTCACTAATGCAGTAGTAAGCACCCTTTTCTGTTGCTGGAGCAGAGCTTTAAATTAAACACCAAATCCCTTTTGTCAGGTGAGGCACGGCCAGTGCAGCCACCCCTCAAGCAGGGGTGACAGTTTGGCACCCTGGGTCCATCACCAGGCATTACTGGCTAATGCATCACTGCTGATAGGGCACAGCTCTTGTACACCAACCAATTTAAGCTTTCTCCCTCCCCCTTCCCATCGAAGCTTTTATTGATATTGGTTCCTCTGATAAAAATTCTTTTCTAAATCCAATCAACAGCTGTTTTAGTAGGCCAGAAACAGAAAATCAAAGATTTGAAGGCTTGTTTCTGATTTTTAAAAAAATCGTTCACAGAGTCTGGGGAAGATATTCTCTCTGACCTGTGAGGAAACAAAAAGCAGCTCCGGATTGGTGATTTATAGAGGTTCAAGGAAATTCAAAGTATGGAAATTATTTGCAATCTATCTGCTTCAAATACGGGAAACTGAAGGACATTAGAGACAGCTGAGGGGTTCATGGAGTGATTTGAATCCATCAGTAACTGCACTCTTACAGAATTCACCAAGCTGACAACACAACATTTCAACTCCAATTGTTCATGATCATATACAGCCTCTCCTAACCCGCTCCTAAATGAGGGTGTTTCCCTACAGGCTGAGAGTGCATACACAGAAAACTGCCCCAGCTCAGTTTGTGATCAAGTTTGTGTAAGCCTTAAGCCTTTACCAAGTTACGTTCATTATAGGAAAGCAAAAATGTCCTTTCCTCGGGTTTCACTGGATTTGGTCCAGGTCAGCCCTGAACTGGGAAGCCCCAGAGGATTCGGGGCCATATTGGGCTCCATACCTCACACAGCTCTGCTGGCAGAAAAAAAAATCCTCACAGGTCTCTCAGCAATAGCAACAGCAATTTCACGGGCACACAGGAGAAATAATTCGTCCCTTCCAGTTTGAAAATGAAAGGCGTGTTTAAAAGACATGAAAACTTTACAAGATCACTCGTAGCAAGTGATCTTAGCAAGAAAAAACTTGGGTGAAACAAGGCAGGAGCTTTAATTAAGTGCTAGACATAGAATGAGGGGCAGAGTGAACCACGTACTGAGCTCCAAAATACTAGCACTTTAAATCAAATGTTGAATAGAGGTGGAAGAGGAGGGAGAAACGTTCCAAAATTCGGATTTCTTACATGATTACATTATCAAAACCTGTAATTCAGCCTTGTAGAGACTTCGACTTTTGGCCCGAAAAAATTATTAAACCAAAGCATTTCTAAAACAAGTGAATTGAACAAACATCAATATTATCTTTTGCAATCTTGACCTGAGAGTTCTGGGTAATGTTAGAAAAGAGAGCGATGCTACTGCTTCAGGATTTCCCAATTGGTTCATTCTCCCACGGACTAGGGAGTAGTAAAGACAAAAGTCCATATGCAAATATCAGAAGCTTTCAAACTACTGGGTATTTGAGTTAACTATTCAATACACAGATTTATCTATCTTCCAAATTTTTTTTAGGGAAATGTGTTAAGAAATATTAGATGAAAATATCGGAAAATTTATTAAAATGTCTTTTCGAAGACATGAAATTGCAAAATAAAACATGGTTGTTCTTCAGACAGCCACTTACAATCACACTTATTGCCTGGACTAATCAAAATTGCTACTTGCATTTGTGAAAAATGAATGTTCAGTTTGTATTGGAAGAAATAAACTGCATAATTTGAGTAATCCACTTGTTGCCTCTCGTTTTTTCCCCCTATGTTTAAGGGGAAAAAAAAGGAGACAAAACAAAAGAAAACTTCCCCATTTTTGTAAAAAAACCTGAACTAAGAACAGAACAACTTCACTGCATTTTGGATTTCTTGGCAGTGTGTTGTGTCAGTGCTCTGCACACATAATACAGGTTTAGACACATTTTGTAACTACAAACACCAAAAGAACTTCCATTATGACTTATCCACCTGATGCAGCAAACCACTGCAAATGGTTCCATTTATAGCTGATTTTAACGTAGAAAATGATCACCTCATTGCATTACCAGAATCCTTTATAGAAAATTGGGTTATTCTGGTTTTAGAAGAACTATGCAAGAACGAGGCCTTGTTTTTTGTAAGCAACTAAATCAAGCAAGTAGTAATCACTTTGTGTGTGGGATAGACAACATTAATGTAGTAAACATACAATAGGCTAATTTGAGCTATAATTTGTTATTTTTCAGTAGTATATCATTGCTAATGGAAAAGGAGAAATATTGGAGAAAAGTGCTCCTGCCTTAGAAACACAAAAATAAAGGTGAAGACAGAAAAAAAATGCATTAATTATGCTTTGATTTACAATCTAACTATAAACATTTTGTATTAATGGTTCAAGATATTAGAGAAAAATTTAGAGTTGTAGGTTATAGAAACTAATTGTTCCCTACATTATGTACATAATTTGTGTGCATGCAAATAGACACAGTCAGACACAGATGTTTCTAAAATTAGTAAAATATTTATACCACACAACTGACTGGGGTTACCCCACCTTAGACAAGCAGGGCAGCTTCTGTGAACATCATTGCTTGAAAGATAAAGGAGCTGTAATAGTGCCTACCCTGTCATTGTCTAGATAACTACTGAATAATTGCTCCAAACCAAGGCAGTTAGCATTTCTTTTATCTCGTATGTATGATAATAAGAGTCATTCTACTTGTAATAAGGCATTTGATTAATATGGCTGCCTGGTAATTTCAGATTATTAATTCCCTTAACCATAAAGAGACACCCATGTACTTGCAAATTCGATGTAAATTGAAGCTGATATAAATTATCTAACACAAATTGAAATTTACAAAAACCATTAAGCACCACAAATATGAAAATAAATCATACTTGGCAAACCTATGGACTTATTTACTTCTTCTATAATTCAGATTACTCCGTGAAAATTATTCAAACTTTTGGCCTTAAAACAATTAATTTAGAGGAAGCGGAGACAGTTCTAGTTGGGCTTGGCTGATCAGTGCTCAGGAATGATCTCCCTGATGCAGCACATGCTACCATTTAATATTCCACAGGTTTTACTGAGAAACAGATAAGTCTCTGTAGGGATGAAGGATGTTGAAAGAAACTTGGGGAAAAAACATTTTGAAAGGCTATAAATGTACACAAATTATTAAGTGCTATCATTGAGATAGAGAAAAGTCAGACATGGAAGATTTTAGATAACACAAAAAAAAAATCATGGTCACATTTGTATGAATCAATTCATTACTCTCCACAAATATCAAAATGGAAAATGTTTAGGAAGACTGGGATAATCTGATAAGAATACAAAGCAAATTGGGTTTTATTTATTTAAGTCTAACATTAACTTTCATCCTACCAGAGTGGTGCCTTTAAATTTAAATCTGAAAAAACCCTCCTACCAGTAGCTCTGGATTTCAATTTTCCTCTTACAGGCAGCAGGCTCTAAAATCAGGATCTCAAATATAACTTTGGACATGATTAACTCTCAATTTTGGTTCCTTACAGGAGTTCTGAGTAGAATTAGTGTGGCAGAAGTGGTAATTAACAATGCATAACTCTAATGAATCTCATTATTTGGAGCAACTTGGTTTATTTTTAAGAGCATCTGACAAGAGATACAGAAAAATAAATATGAAAATGTGGGAGGAACCTTAATCTGACAGTGAAAGATGCATTTAATCCTAAATAACCAAGACACCTGCTGCTGCCCACTTTTTGAAGTATTTATATTTTTGTTGCTGAAGAACAACCATCAGGTGTAACAGACTGGACAATACATTTATGTTTATGAAACTAATTTATATTTACAGAAAAAAAGCCCCTTTTGTCCTTCTGTTTAGAATTCTGCTTTCAGCAACATTTCAAACCAAGGTGTCCTGGTGCAAGAAAAATAAGTTTGCAAGTTGTTCTTACTTGCAGTCAGAAGCAAGTTAAAAATCATGTTTATAAGTACTTGAATAGAGGGGACAGGGAGAAAATATAGGAATGTATAGTTTAAAAATGGTATATTTAGATACAGAACAGAGCTGTAAACTGCTGGGGCTGCACCCAGAGATGCATCTCAGCCTTCACCAAGTGTTGGCTAGAGCTCGTGTGGGAAACACAGGTGTTATGTAGGTTAACTGAATTTTAGCAACAGCTGGGAGAGAGATATTATTTTACTGGATTTAAAAAGAAAGAAGAAAATTATCTTGGTCACTGAGTGCAGGTGGGGATGTCACAGCAGGCTGTGTGGTTTCCTTCCTGTCCACACACCTACAATGCCTTTCCACTCCTACAATGCCTTTCCATTTAGTACCTTCACCTTCACCGAGACGAATAACAAAAAACAAAGAAAAAAAAAGTGGGAGAAAGAAAAAGTAAAAACACTTCTCTGAAACAATTCTAGTCTTGTTGATCAGGTTTTCAGAGAGCAACTGCTCTTTTCCACGCAGCACAAAATCATTACTTAAAGACACCAATTTGCCCGTGCTGCTTGTTTGAGAGCATGTGATGCTTTCCTAGCAAGGCAACATTTATTGACGAGTATTGCCAAGGGTAATCTATCAAACGTAATCAAATGGAGATTTCAGGCCGTACCTATTTTTTTGTGAAACACTTTCCATACACGACAGAAAAGAGAGGCTTGTCAGAAAGGATTAGTTCCGCTGCACTGGCTCCCTGTGCTTGTCCCACAGAATTCAAAGTACTGAAATCTGCCGTCTTCAACTTCAGACAGGGAAAACTAAATAAACTTTTACAGACACCCCTGACGCCCTCTCCTGTGCCATGTCTCCACCCAGTTACCAGAACTGAGAATTCTGCTTGACCAAATGAGCACATCCTGGCACAGCTCAGTGAAAGGATAGAGCCAGGATGGGTTTTTTTTGGCCAGAGCCAAGGGGAGAAGCTGCAGGTGACACAAGTCATCATTACAGGCTGGACAACAGGGCTGCAGATTTGTGGGTTGACCTCCTCTGGGTTTACAGGGAATTTTGAATCACTAATGCTGAAAGCCTGACTCAGCCAGGCCTTTGTGTAACAGCAATATAAAATTTGTAGAATTACCCCTTCCTCCTGCAACTCCACTGAAATTAGGAAAGCACTACAAGGGATTAATCTGGCCAGTATTCTCTTTCAAACCATGGTAATCAGTAGGATTGGCCAAACATTTCTAAATTTGAATGTATCTGTCAAAATGTCACCTGCTTTCCTTAAAACTATTTCCAGACATTCTAAGTAAAATAACTATTAATAGACAAAGTAGGTCAACAACAAACTCAACACAAATATTTAAAATATTGATAGAATGCACACATTTATGACAGAGATAAATACCTTACTTAAATACAGGTTTAAGGTATTTTTTTACCTAATGACATCACAGCTCACAACTACTAAGAGAATTTAATAAAAAATAGCACATATTGAATTTTACCATTCTTAAACTGATAAAAGACAGAAGTGCTTTGATAAGAGACTCTTTAGTTGCTGAGCAGAATTAGTCCCTAAATGTACTCTATAAAAACAGCTTTAAAAAGAGTTCCCAGCCGTTCACAATTTCTTCTACTCACAGAGGAAAACCCAATTTTTTTCTCGGTTCTGGCATTCTGAAAATAATTCCACAGAATGAATCAGCACGGTAACTGGTGTGTGAGTAATCTCAGCAGAAATAGGCTGTGCAGGTACCTTTATTTCCAACATATAACTTGTTCCATTCCACGAGCTAAAGAACTGATGCACAGTTATTGCACCGGTTGCCATCCTGACCATGTGCTTACTTAGAGAGAGGCTGAAGTTGGAGGATACATTATTATTCTTATGCTTGTGTTTGAAAAGGTTAACAGTGGAGTCAGAACTCTGAGGATACAAATAAACTCGTTATCCTCAGAGCCCTGTTCTCCAGAGGTGTTTCTCTGCCGAGACGATGCTGCCGTGCAGGGTGACCCCAGCCCGGGGACTGAGCCTGGCACTTCCCTGTGCTGATGTCCTGCAGTCCATCCCTTTTCCCCTCTGAATATCAGCCTGCCCTCTGCAGCACTCCAAATGCATCTCCTACTGTGAACTCATACCCTGAATTTTCTGTGAGTGTGTCTCTAGTTATCATTCAGGCTGATAATGAAGACTCCACATGGAACTGGCATCACTATCCACCTCTGGGAGTTGACACCAGTGATCAGCAATCAGTTTGTGCCACTAATCACGACCTCTGAAGTGTCCAGACAGTTTCCATCCACTTATCAAGTCCATATCTCACCAAATGTGGGAAGCCCTGCCAAAGAGCCTGCGAAAGGCAAGAGAAACAACACACATTGTTCTCCCCTTGTCAACCCATCACTCTTCTCATTAGAGAGGAAATGAGGTTGTTCAGGCAAGACATGTCCTTGGTAAATCCAGGCTGGCTTGTCCGAAATGCCTTTTCCCTTGTGTTTCTGGAAATGGTTATTCCACTACTTACTGACAATAAATAGTAACAGCCTCAGCTCTTCACTGACAGAGGGTTATGTGGTTCTCCTCTATGAAAAAGTATAATATTGAAGGGGCCACAAAAACATTATGGATATCAAACTACTTTTTTTAGCAAAGTTGTTTCAGCCATGTAAGAGCATGTGATTCCTTCTACTTTTAAATTGTAGCAGGTAAGTAGTACTGCAAAGAAGCACCCTCTGAACGGCTTCAGAAAAATTCTCTGTGCAGATTTATATTAAGCTCAACATGGTTGAGAGAAGAATTGAGTTATGGAGCTTAAGGCTGGAGGCTATCAACTGAAACTGAGCTTTAATTAAAATGAATTTGATAATGTCCTGTAGAGCTTGGGATGGCTTCAAACACCATTTCAGAAAGCTGATGTGATTCTTCCCAGCTCTAAAGGGACGTAAGGGTTCTATATGGATACCAGAGTTTGTAAATGATGCTTAAAATTATAGAGATGAACGCTGGGTTAACCCATTTTCTGAACAAGGGTCTGCTAAGAGCATACCTGTGATACACAGAAATTTGCTTGTAGCAGATTTTTTGGGGCAACACCCCTGAACTGTCAGAGACTGGAGGGTGATTCCCTGTCCTACAGGAGCAGCTGGCATTGCCACCCTTCCACTGGGGCTCCAGGCACAGCCTGCAGGTGTGGGGCTTGCAGTGCTCCAGGTAACGTGTTGTGAGCAATATCCAGTGTTAGTATTCTACTTGGAGAGGAAAGCCTTAATTCCAGGGCTTAGGGATTGTTTGTTTTTGCTATTTAGAATCTTTTGACAATCTGGTCTTCTTACACCTAAGGGTCACACAATCACAGACAGCCCTTTTGGTTAGACAGAGGCAGGAAATGAATAGGAAGTGTTATAGAAAGAAACAGACAAATTATCCTGCTCACTTCAAAGCTGGGAAAGTATCTTTCTCAATTTCTCTACTCCAAACAAGGATATATTGGCTGTGGAATGTTGATTTTTTTTTCTTTTCATTCCCCCTTAAGACAGGGGAAAATCTAGAGATTGTACACATAAAAGGATTTCCCTAATATAACCTTTTCTTGAGATTTCAGCAAGTATTGGAACAGCTCTATTAAGAGAAACTGTCAGATTTCCAAGCTGCCTTTTATATATATATATATATATATATATATAAGAAAATTATCACACCAACATGTGATCTGATGCAAGAGTCTGGCTCACCTATTCAGCCTGATGACAGACTCAGCTAAAAGTTCCAGGAAAGCTAACAGGAAGAAATAAAAAATTTGGGAGTTAACTGACCTTCCCTGTGCAGGTTAGCATTACAAGATGCCTAAAACTAAATTTCAAAGACACACAAACCACAGTCACACACAAATCTTGCAGTCTTAGCCCATAACTTCCCTTTCAGCCAGGTTTTTAAGTCATTCTAGAAGTGCTCAGCTGACTGAACTGAGCCTCATCAAACCAAAAAAATGGTGATTCTTCCAGAAGAGCTGCAAGCATAACTGAAGAAATTTTCCAAGTATTGCCCTGGAAGAATTTGGGGGAGAGGAGTAGAGGGCACAAATTTGTCACGTTTCTTTGTTTCTTTCTGCTTGTAGGCTTTGCTTCATCCTGACCTTTCCTTCTAACCTGCCAGGATCTGCTATTTCTGCCTCGTTCAGCATAATCAGGACCAGATTTCTTCACTCCTCTGATCACTGGTAACCACTCATCCATCCCCACACAGCCCCGCAAGTTGTTTCCCAGCTGTTTGGATGACCAAAAAGCTGCAGAAAAGGGTATGAAGAAGAGAACGGGCAGTCTTCTTCACTTTTTATTAACCACAGCAGACAGTCCCACAGGAGAGCAGTCCACCATGAAACAACCACCAGGCACCATCTGGCAAATCCAAAGTTAATGCTCAGGGCCCAGTGGGACCCTGTCTGTGGGTCCCTGCTCCAGTGCCCTCGAACCAATCTGGTTCTGGGCCACAGGGAGAGCAGAGTCCTTTTTCTTGTTGTTTACAGAGACCTGAGGAACAGAAGCCTTTAGGAGTGTCTGAAACTGAGCTCCTTAACACACAGAGGAGCTCCTTGCACAGCTTTGCTCGGTTTGCCTGGAAACTTGGAAACAGCAGCTTTGAGTCCGTGTCCTTTAAGCGAACAGGCACTTTTCAGACAGCAAGGAGCCTTTCCATGTAAAAGCAATTCCCAGCCTGTTAAGAGTTCACTCTTACTGAAAAACAACCGAAGCTGATAATTTTGTGTGAGAGGTATGGCTGATGGTGGGGGACCAAGTGTCTTTCCATCACGCTTACAACTACAGGAATGACCACGTATTCAAACAGCCACACTTTGAAATGCAGGGTGTAGCTGAAAATTCCTTACCTCGACCACTACCATTCGGTGAATGACCATAATCTCTGTTTTTAACTTTCACAGTAGCCATAGGAAGGGGGAAATCAGAAACGTTCTTCACTTGTACGTAATAGTCTGACTGCAAGCCTGCAAGAAACTGCAGCTAAATAAAGGAAAGAGGACTAAATTCAGCTAGAGGTCTTGGTTATTCTGCAGATGGATAAGACTGACTTTCACAGCTGATTTCCGAGTTAACTGATGCAGCTGTCCCAGATCAAAGTGCAGCGTGGCTCTGAGCAACGCCCCAGTGAATATATATTTGCCTATACGTGATTATCTGAAACCACAGCAATCAATAATTGTTTAGTCTTACCCTGACTTTACAAAAGGTTATTAACGTCACAACTGAGGCAATGTTATCCTCTAACATTTTCTGTTATCCATTCCAAACACACACATCCCTGATCTTACAAACCAGCCTCATTGCATCTGAACTTTACCACCCAACAGAATGCTGCAGTAAAATGTGCTCTCAGGTTAGTCACAAAACTTTTGATCACACTCCAAACAGTCTCCATCACCTGAGAGTCTGGTCATCTCAACAGCTTTTACAGAATTAAACTCTTTGGTCCACCTAATCTCTCATTCATGCAATGCAGATGTACCTCACACAATCAGTTTAATCAAAAACTGTATTCAGCTGGAGACTAAGGCTGGAGACTTGTCAGGTCATTGAATGTTCCTTAAGCTGAAGTTCTACAAGGACTGGAAGAAGGAAGTTGCTACTTTCATTCTGTGTTAATGAAGACTTTTGTCATTGAAGAGAGATCTCTTTGCCTTAGGGCAAAGTTTGAGTGTTTTAAAACTTTTGTTAAATTTTGTGTGTGAAATCCTGGCTCCTTCACAGTCCGTGGAAGACTTCCAATAATGTTTAATCAATGCTAAGTTGTGCAGGCCTCCCTTTAAATTACTGTAGAGTTAAACGCGCGCTATGGAAGTGAATGAACTGACCATCAACGCAGCCTTTTTCTCCCCAGACTCCACAGAGGTTACTGCTATAAATATATAACAATCAATCATTTTCAAAAAAAATAAAACAACCAACCAACCAAAAGCCACCAAAACACCCACCACCAAGAAAAAAACCCACACCACAAAAAGAAATCCAGAGGCTAAATTTTTATATTCTTGTTAAAGTCATAAAGCCACTTCACCATCAATAAATTATCGCTCATTGTTAATCACAGATATTCCAGTCACCAATCTCAAAATCCCGTGGGTTTTTAGACATATCTACTTTTTATGGTCTCGATTATAAAAGTAGCCACTGTCTCTTTTTAAAACAATACTGTTGCAGAATTTTTGTGGTCTGTTTGTCTTAGCGGAAACAAATGCATTCATAGGGACAAAGAAGAGAGCATTTTGTGTACTATCCTTCATATTAGGTCCCAATGCCAGCCCAACATTTATCTAGACAATGAAATAAGCAGTTCAGTCCAGTCTGATAGCATCATTCACATACTAGCTGAAGGCTACAGTTCTCATAACTCAATTTATCGCTCATAGACTTTAAAGAAATTGTTGAGTAGAATAAAATTGAAAAAAAAAAGCCAAAAACCTCACACCTCCCCTCCCCAAGGAATACGATTAAATTAGGAAAGTATTTAGATGACAATTGTTTTGATCATTCTGAAGATCAAGAGAGATGCTTTCTAATGACAGAAAAAAAGACATCACCCTGTCTGCAGCATTAGGTAGAATATTTAGCAGAAATTAATATCTCCTTGATTTTGTTTTCAAAGACATTGCTGTTATCAATTTACAAGCTAATATGCAAAGAACAGATTTGTTATAAAATTAACAGGAAAAACCCCAATATATCTATGCTAGAGAGAGGTGAGATTACACAGCCCTTTCCTGCTGTTAAGGAAAAGTCTTTATGGAATAAAACAGTACCAGAGAGGGTTCATACAGGGAGGGGAAAATTGTTTTAAGACCTACACAGGGCAACAGTAATGCATCTGCTATTCTCTGGCAGCATTGGCATGGTGAAAGAAAATTGAGGATTGTGTGGAACTCTCAATACAGGGCATGCAGAGGGCTGCCAAGATCAAGATAAAATTCCATACAGTCAGTCATAAAAATTGCCCCTGTTTATCTCGAATTTTTTTCCACAGAAATACGTGTGAACAGATAAGGTTTGACTCCCACAGCTTCCTCCCTCATGAAGAGCTACTGTGTTTTCCCCCCACCTTTTGCTTCCAAATTCAAATGATCAAATGTTATCCTCAATCAGACTCTTCCCAGGCTCTGTGCCTGCAGAAAGCACTATTGGATCATTTTCTCCCCAGATTTATAGGGATCAATACCCGTGAACAAGTCAGAATCAGGACATGAACTCTTTAGAACAGGAACTACCTCTTAGAGCTGCTTTCCTGCCAGGGTGTCTGGGACTAATATTTGGTATCATCAGAAGACTATTCTGGCATCTATTTAACTGCCAGACTCATGAGGAAAACCTGAGCAAGTACATGAATTTAATCAGTAAACTTTTATGGCCTATCAGAGCGAGCTGCTGTGTGAATCTTTGCCCTAAATGTTCCACAAGGCATAAGCAAGAAAGGACAAATACTGACCTGTAGGAATTGTATTGTAGTAACCTCTAATGTAGATTTACCTATGAAGACTGAATTAGGCCTAAAGAGGTTTAAGCAATGTAGAAGTGTTAATTTCCTGCTTTTATTAAAAAACAAATAGAACAAAAAAAGCAAAAAAAAAAGAGTTGCCAAAATGTTGTTGTTATTCTCTAAACAGAAGTGTCTGATCTGATTCTGAGCTCATCATATTAATGAGAAGTGTCCCCACAGGAGGCAATACACCTACAAAATCAGTGTGAGGAAGGTCAGATCGAGACCCTCCTCATTTGCTGTGAAAGGTGTTCCTCAGCCCAGGCACTCATGGTATTGAGGATCGATTGTCACTGAGCTGTGACATTCTGGGCCTCACTGAAAACCTGCTCTGAATGAACACCGGAAGGCTGACAGCTTAATATCCAGCAGCAGCTGGAGAAAAGTCAGGCCATATTTTTCATTTCCAAAAGCAATAATCAAAGCACCATCCTCACTGTTAACAACCACTGGATCAGTTTCCCTTCACCTGAGAAGCTGGCAGAGCCGCAGCACCAAAACCTTTGCCACGTTGTGGGGAGGGAAGGGGTGAATTTTTGTTTGTTTTGAGAGGGTTTGGAGTTGGTTTGGGTCTCGGATGGAGTTTTTTTCTTGCTGTGGTTTTTACTTTTGTATTTACAATGATACCTACTTAGCAAAGTACAGAGACAGAAAAAAACACCAATAAAAGTGGGAGACAAAAGTGGCTTCTGGCTTTCTCCTTCCTTCCCTCCCCTTCAGCCTCATTTGTCTTGTGCATTCAATTCCAGAGCACATGCCCCTGCATTGTATTGACTCCTCACCTAAAAATCAAGCTTGACTTTCAGTCATCAACCTCGCCAAGGGTAAGAGCGAAACAAAATTATCTTTGTACAGGGACTCATGTCATCTCTCCCATTGCACTAGTGGGAAATGACAGCTCAATTTCTGCATCCTGCTTTGTCTTCTTGCACTAAACAGCTCACTCCTCAGAAATTCCCACCACTGGAACTGGAGAAAGACAATTTTCTTCTCCAGCTCATCCTTCCTGACAGTGCTGCTTTTAAGACCTATAAAATATCTTCTAATAAATCCTCACTTTGGAATGTAATTCGTTTATTGTCAATAACGTGGCTGCAAGTCAACAACATTAAACGAGCAACACAACCCTGAAGAAACAGCAGATCTCTCCCAAAGAGGATTCCTGTTACAGACGAGAAATGGGAAGTATTTTTTACCATTTGTCAATCCCAACCTGACTACTTTCCTTTACCCAAAGTACAAAGTTATATGATTATGGAAAAAAAAAAAAAATCCACTACAACCCAATCGATGTGCAAACCCAGGGCTCCCTCAGCAGGTAAATACACCTGGAATAGTTTGAAATCCCCATGTCAGGCTTTACAGCTGACATTTTGGTAGGATTTTTTGGGCAAGCAAGAATGAAGTCATGGATCAGTACAGCACCCTTGTATTCTGACTGAAAGACTTTCAGCACATTTCTGTATAATAATAATAATAAAAAAAATCTGTCTAGAGCTTGCTTATCAGACTGAGGGTTGACCAGATATCTAATAATAGAATCAGAAAGGTCAATTACCTCTCCTGAGATCACTCTTCATGGAAGCAAACCAAGAGTCATTTGGCCCATCCTCAGCAGGAAGTAGAGAGTTTGGATTTTTTTTTATTGTACTTCAGAGCTGACTGCTGTGGGTCACTTGTGGGTAAATTATTACAAATCTCACTTATTTTGCCTTGCCAGGTAAAACAGTAAATGCTGGGGTAGCTGTGCACTGGCACTTGTGAGATGAACGGGTTTAAAATCTTAAAAACAGATCCAGAGTTTGAATGCAGCCTAAGAAATGCACAATCCAAGGTTTCTGCCTAAAAAAAACATGAGATCATTGGCTGATCTGGGCTTCACTCATTCCAGAAGTGAAAGTTCCCTATCTTGGTCTTCCCTCTAAGGAGACGTGCATAGATGAAGGGCAGCCATCAAAAGGAGTCAGCTACAGATCAGCAACCAAACATTTGGATGTTCAGATAAAATAGCAGAGCCTTGAATCAGCAGCATTGCTGATTTTATCTTCATGAGCACTGTATAGAGCAGCTAGGAAAACAAAATATTATTTTTTTTTTAACTCATCCGTGATCACTGACAGGTCTTTGTTTTTTTTTTTTAATTACTCAACAGATGAAATCAGAAGTGCTAGATGACCAGCATGGGGGTTTTTCCTACATTTTTTCCATAAAAAATATAGAATTTTTTCCTAGCAGAAAATTAGTTTTAAAAAGGCCTAAAGTTACAGACATGCATTAAACAAAAAAAAATAAAAAACACATCCATGAAATGACAACGGTGCCTAAATTTTGTATACTTGAAAGTATAATGAATCATGAGGACAAACCAAAAAACAAATCTTGGATTCCTTATCCTTTACTATAACTATTCAATTACTCTGTTTTCAACATAATCATTCCTGCCAGTTCAGTCATAATGTTTTACTCTCCCTTGCTCAAAGAAGATTTCTCAGATAAATATTCTCTTTTGTATTTCATTCTCATAAAAGATCCAACAATCATAATTTTACCTGCAATATCTTTGGCCAGGTTATTTAGCACCTGAAAGCACACCATACTCTTTTAACATTTGGCCTGTGTGGGAAAAGAGTGGGGAGATCAAATGCTTGGTGCTTTTTTTTTTTTTTTCAAATTTTATTTTTTAATTTAGTTTGTCACAGAAAATCCCAAGATTGATTGGGGATTAATAATGGTGACATCAAGTTGACTGTAATACACTCCTTTTCTAGAGATGTCATGTTTATTGCCTCAAGTGAGGTGCATCAAATTGAAAGTCCAAAAAAAATTATGTGCAAAGCATTCCTGTGGGTGCAATTCGTCACCCACCCTTTTCCAAGGCACTGACATGCAATTAAAATAGCATCATATAAATAGATAGGGAAAGTTGGAGAATATTTTAATTCCTCAGAGAAGGGCAACTTGGGCAATACAGTAAATTACTTTTTATTACCTCTCTGTTTTGTCTTTGTGTAGGAGACTCTACTGAAGAAAAACACAAATTTGGGAAGTTTGGTGACACTCTCACTTTGCTTTTTGACAGCTGAAGAAAAAAATAACTAGATTTTTCAGAAACTCCAATTTATCTTGTTTTATTGAATGCAATAACTAAAACTATTCCTTTTGATGCCAAAATTTAGATTTAGAATGCCAGGCTTGATTTTTTAATTCACCTTTACTTTGCTTGAGTAACTATAACAGAGAAGTCTAAACTAAGCGCAATGCAAAGTCCCAGACTTCCCAAAGAAGGGTGAAACAGTAAAAAATTTTCAAAACTTGTACCATTTTGAAATTATAATATAATAATATGAAGTAAAGGCTTCCTTGTCTTCAAGTTTAAAATTGTCTAATTTTGTTCTGGGTCATGCAGTTGCCTCTTATTTAAAGCTGAGTTTTCCAAGATCAAATGGGGGAAAAAACATAAATTATTCCATATACAGTGGTCAGTGCAACACTTCCCCTTCTAATGGTGGTTGCTTTGCTTGTAACTAAAGCAGAATTTTTTAAATATCATTTTTGGATAAATTCACAGCACAAGTTTAAGTTAAAACAGATTCTGCTATCCTCTCTATAGAAGTTACAGTGTGAACTTCCCAGGAAAGAGAAAGACCATGGAAGGCTATTAAGTCACATTTTATAAGATATAAATTGTAGCTTCTGATATAAACCCACCCCACTGTACATGCTAAAGCTTAATGGCTGTTTTCAAAGACTTTATTTAAAAAATATATATTAATTACAACTCCTTAAGCACATAGGCAATGACACAGCAAATAATTGAGCTAAATTGGGGCCTTATTTATGTGATAAAGCTTTCCATCACTGCAGCAAACTCAAAGAAAATACAGCATTTTGGCACTAGAGAGCCAAACCACAGCGCATTTTTTCGCCTGTCAATCCGGCTGGAAACTTTCAGAGATTCCTTAACTTAGCAAAACTTCTGAAATCTTCAACCAAGAGGCCTATTTTTAATTTCACCATAGCTAAAGGCAGACACCTCACCCACAGGAGATTGATGCTTAGGGCCAGACTTGGGGGAAAGAGGGAGCAAAGCCTTCCAGTCACGAAGACAGAAAGAGGGCAGGAGAAGGGCATCCTCAAAAGCACTAAATGCAATAAAACTGAGTGGAAATGCTGTGGTTTAGCTGAAAATCCCCTGCTTTAAAAGTCCATTTTTATCGTCATTAAGCTGCCACTTAAACATTACATGCTGGCTTCCATGATAGCAGGGAGGCTTCTGTTCAGCAAACTGGGTTTCTAGGGGGAGTGAGCAACCTTTCAAGTTTGCTTTTATGTTTAGATTGCTGGATAATGCCCACCAGAAAGCCTTAAAAAAGCAAAGGGCCTGGCTAAACGTATGCATAGGTCATGACAACCTCATAGGCATTTTTAACATCTATGCATAATTCATTCAGAATTTCCTGCACAGGCCAACAATGAATAGGTACTCAAGAGGTGGGAACTGAGAGGAAATTTATACACCTATTTTTTTCAATTTTTGTGGACAAACCCCCACAAAGCAGCTCACCCCTTTAAAAATAAAAAATCCCAAATCTGTTTCAGACTTATTGTGTTTTACCACAGAAAGAAAACAGGATTACAAAGACTATCTTGGATTTATTATGCTGGGGCAAACTTAAAGACAGTAGCAAAATATGTATTTGATTTATAGGCATTTGGAGACAACTGAAAATGGTCATTTTGGGAAATGACCAACATGCCAGCTGCAAGGAATAAATTAAAAAGTGATTATCAGGGAATAAGCTGAAACAGAAAGAATATACAAACAAAATCAATACAGACATGATTAGAGAGTAGGGTTTTTTTTCCCCAAAGTAAAATTTCTGGTTCCAAGACCACGCTATTTGTAATAAAACCTACAAAACAAGCAGGCTGAAGTCTTGATAGCTTACAGAGCAGCACCAGTGTGTCAAACAAAAAACACTTATTTCCAATAACTTGCTTTGACAGTAGCCAAAGATCCTAAAAAACATAAGAAAAAGGCAAGGTACCTATTGATATTTCATTAATATTCTCCTCCACCAATTTGTGGTCAGGCACTTTTCACTGATATTAAAAGATTTCTCCGTTATGAATTTGCCCAGCCTCTCCTTAAATTCACATGAAATCTTAGCACCAAAACCATCCTGAGGCAAAGAGCTCCACAGATCAAATAAACACCTTTGGTGATAATTTTCCATTCTGAACCTGGTGTTTTTCAGCTTCTTCAGATGAATCAGTTTCTCAGCACGAGAAAAGAACCAGCAAGACACAGGGGGTAACTGCTTGAATTAACAGAGATCAGATCTTATACCAAAAAATATTAAAAAAAAAAAAAATCCTGATCCTCTACACTAAGCCTTACTTTGCCCATGCTTTCAAAGAATACAGGCACCTATCAAAAATATTGTAAGACAATAAGAGACAAGAAATAGTTGGAAAACTTGGCAGCCCTGGCTCTCCTGTCAGCTGTTCTGGTTTCAGGGTTCCTAGGACACTGCCCATGTTGATCACGTTTGTACACACAGGGCATCAAAGGATCAGCCCCTACCAGGCAGTAAGAAATTAGAGTCTGTGGTGCATTACATATCAAAGTCAACCTGTTTAATTACATCTGAGAATTCAGTGGAAGCCCATATGTTGTAACCACCAGAAATGTGCCTCACATTCATATCTATCACTCAAGCTGGTACAGCCACTGCTGTTAATTAAAATTTCACTGTTTCCACTATGCCATCATATCCCAACACCAGTTTCTGTTTCCTTCACGACAGCATTTGAGCAACGCTGCTTTTCTGACCAAGAGAAGAAGCAGAATCACAAAGCCATGAGAACTCCTGCCTCTCTGAGGCAATAAAGTAAGAAATCAGCTCCTTTGGCCCCTCTGATAAACCTGTGTCTGCTGTGCAAATCTGTGGAGGCTAATTTCAAAGTCAGGATTCACGTCAGGAGTACTCGAGCAGCCATCTGATCAAGGAACAAACAAAACTACTCAAATCACCTTTCAACCCATCACAGCTAATCAACAAACCCCAAAGCAGCAACTATCAATCATAAAACGTTGTCAATAATCACTCTGAGAGGCCCAAATGCATAATTAAACAACACACCTGAAATAATTTTGTCTATATCTGTATTCGAATATAGACTTGTCATGATTTGATGCAATTTATTTATGTAGTTCTGTCACCACATAAGTGGGTGGTGGAGAGAGAAAGTGTGAATGTTTTATAGTACAAGGCACTGAGGCTGAGAGGAATGCAATTTTGAATTTTGTTGGCAAAATTCATCGAGGAAAAAAGTTCAAAATCCTAGATCTCTGAAGTGAGAACTTTTAAAATAAGCAGACCGTATTTTGGGAATTTTCTGAATGGTTTCAATGTAGAATTCTTAATCAAAACATTATCAGAAGCAGCCGCAAACTGTGGGAAAACCAAATAATGAAAATTAGTTCACGGTAGGTTCCTGAGCTAGTCCAAACCTCTGTCTCCTCCTCTTCCCCTCAAATTCCCACAAGTACTTTGAAGTCTCATTTTCATCCTGGATGACTAAAATGCTGATGTGTTTACAGTAAAAAAATCTCAAGATTTTGTTGGCCTGATTAAAATCAGCTACCATTTGGTTTAGAAGATCAGGGTCTCGCTCTGTGATGAAAATCACTTGCTTTCAACACCTCATTTCTCAATAAACTTGGAGGTTTGTTGGCAACAAAGAATATTTGGAGACATGATTGTTGGTATCCACAGAAATCTAAGGTAATTAGAGAAAAAACAAACAAACAAGCAAAAAACACTAAAGAGGGGGAAACCTGTACTGGAATAATGCACCTGAAATTTATAACTGCTATATCCACAATAGTGAATGCTAGAGTAAAATATCTAGGTCACTAATGATTAATTCATATCACAGATTGAAGTCAGAGATACAAGTGATATTATAAATTGTATCAAATACAAGCAACAACATCAGGGGAAATATCGCACCTCTGAGCATCCCACGGTTAGTCCCACACGGCCTCACAGGAAAGCACTCTGCTTATCAGGACTGCATTTCAAACTCAGTTTATCCCAAAGCCAAAGACCTGATTTTATCTCAGCTAACAAGAAACAGTATGAGTGATCATAATATTACCAGCCCTCCAAAAAATGAGACACTTGTGTCTGTGTGACCTCCTGCAGGAGTGAATGCTGCAGGCAGAAGCTTTCCAGAGATGATGACTTCCTTGTTTGGAACCTAATTTGAGCCAATGTCAATGTCTCTGTTGATCTTAGCAACCACCTTACCTTAAATATAAAATATTTCTTGCTAGCTCACTTCGTTAGCTGAGAAACAGCACACTCTAATGAAACAAACAGGGCTCAGTAAACTGTTTTTTATCCTACAGTCAAGCTCTTTGAAGGAGATCGTTATGTTTTAAATCATAATCTTAAATGTATCTGTGATAATGTCACAGAAGGCAGCAGGGGGGAGGAAACCAATTTTACACCATAGTAAAAAAAAAATTAAAATACAAATTTGAAGTGTTTAAGCTTATAGAATACAATCTGAAATTAATACAGCAAGGGATACCAAAATCAATCTCCTGGTTAAACCAGGTTTCTGAATGCTTCAGTACCAGCTGGACCAGTGAAGCAGACTATTGGAATACCCCGGCATGGAAGAGGAAATGGGATTCCAGGTAAAGCTAAGCTGCCAAAACTATCAAATAAATATTTCCTAACTACTGACTTAAAGCTGGCTCATGCAAATCAGTTTTCAAACTGCTTGCTTTTTCAGGTTTAAGAACCCTTCAAATTGAAAGCTGATGGCAAATGCATCCTTGAAGACCAATTCCCATTAAACATTCTGCACCTATTCAGACTGAGTGAAATGATTACATTTACCTGGAGGTGGGTGCACTGAAAGATGAGCTTTACAATTGCAGAGCAGTATTAGTCCAATTATTTATTTACCATGTCCTCAAAAGCAACAGGCTAAAGAAATATATGTCAAGGATGCAGCGCATTACTAATAATTTTTTTTAAATTTTATTTTATTTTTGAAAAATTCAAAATTAGGAAATACAATTTTATGATTGTCTATCTCCAACAAGATATTTACAGAGAATTTTTCCATGCTTTTAGTTTCCCTTTGTTTCCACTGAACAAGAAAATTCAGGAGTTGTAATAGTGAATATTATTTTACTGTGTTTAAAGTCCAGAGGTTCCTTACTAAGCTGACAACAGCCTCAGAATGGTCTGGACTTTTCTTGAGCTGGGACATCTTTTGCCTGATTAAATGCAATAATAATTACTTACCAATCAGGTAACTTGCACTCTACTTCAGTTTTGATTTGGTTTTCAACAATAACAGGCAACAGTTTTTCTGTGTGGACTCCAGAAGAAAATGAAAAGTGGAAAAATATAACCTCTGTGAATCAACATTTCTAATGTTTATGAGTAGTTTCTGCAATTACTGACCTAAGAAAGAAAGATATTTTCTCAAATTCCTCAGTGTTCAATAGTTCCCAATGGTTCGGTTTTTTCCTCATTAACACTTAGACAGAAGTAATTTTCTTTACACATTTTTTTGACACTTAATGATGAAACAGAAGATGTTTTCTCAAGTTCCTGCATTTTCATCAGATACTATCAAACAGGAAAAAAAATTATTTACAAATACAAATAGGCAGCTGGCTACAAAATAAATCCTTTGATAGCACGGAAGATGCACAACAGCATTCAGAAATTTGGCCACAAGGTCACTGCTGAAGCACCTGATGTCCATCTCTGTTTGCTTTTGGTCACCTTCCCTCCCTGACAACACGACACAGCTAAAAAAGTGCATCCTGAAACCTTTGCTCCATTAGTCAGTTTTCCACAGCAGCATTTGTTCTTGAACACCTGAACATCTCTGTTAGGATGACTTTATTTTTATATCTGTTAATTTAAGCTACCTTTCTGACACCACTGAACTACATTCCTTCTATTTTGATACTATGACCTAAACCTTAGTTTCTAAATTGTCCAAGATAAGATACAGATTAAAACATACTTTCAAAGAATAATGACAGAAGCACATGGTTTCACATCTAAACACATTTTTGTACAAGAGTAGAATACATGAAAGTGAATTTAGACCTAACCCCAAAACCTCCACCCATGTCTTGTGACTTTTATGATTTTACATTTTTGTATGACTACAATATGGGGAAAAAAAAAAAAAAGCCATTCCTAAATAAAAGTTTTCTTCCTTCTCATGCAGCAAAACAAGAAATGGAGCCTATCTCACGATTCAAAGGGAAGGCAGAAACTGAGATTTTCCCAAAGTATTCTGACATTACATCAGGGTAGGCACAATATGTGGGGAGGAGAGGTGGCACCAGCACATTGATTTTCAGCCTGGAAATAAAGTTCCCAACAATTTTTCCAAGATTCATTTGGGGGAGCATGGTATCTCCCTTACGGAGAGAAGGTCACTCATGCAAGTCATTCTCACCTTCTGCACTTAAATCCATCCTCACACTGGTTCTGTAATTCCAAGGAAAAATTACGGGGGAAAAAAAAACCAAACAAACAAAACAACACAAACAACAAAACCGCCAACAAATGAACAAACCAACAGAAAGAAAATAACGTGAGCCTAAAGTCTACTTTAATGAATCCTCAGATCTGAAAACCAGTCTGCAAGGTTTGCACAACCTCAAACTGCATGAGATTTAAACCATTGCGGGAATGAATTAGCTTGATTTATGATGCACTCTGTGGCCTGCATCCTAATTAAACAGCAGCCTTCTGTAATCCCAGGGAAGAACAAAGCACAGCAGGTGATATTGGGTCACCAGCCCATGTTTAAATGTGTGCCTTCCCAGCTTTTTTAGACCAGCAGGTTTTACAGCAGTTTCTGCCTCTGCAGAGCCTCTCTTCAGGTCATTAAAGCAGCGTAAGCAACTTTGTGTAGATCAGTCCTTGATCTCTGTTTGGATCTTTCTTGTGGTCAAAAGGCAGCTTTTATCAGTCTAGAACCTCAGAATTCAGAGCTCTCCAAGTCGAAAGAAAAACCCAAACTCTAGGATGTATTTTGGACTTCAGATACAGAATTTTTTCCGCCTCCAAGGGTCTCTGCTTATGTGCAGGCAAAGGATAGAATCCCGAGAATTCCCACTTTAGTGGAAAGCCTTCTCCCAGAAGGAAATATTGGGCAGCATGCATCTTTCACCTCCCAATGCTGGTGTATTTTAAAGGGAATTTATGCACTTCTCATAAGGTTAGCAAGGAATACATTTATACGTATCTGAATTAATGTTTATATACACACTCACAATCTACTCCTTTAAACTAACATATCTTTTTTCTATGAGTACTTCAAAGCATTCTTTGCAAGCAGCATTCCTTAACAGTATCCCAAGAACATTTGTAATGAAATTACTACCACTGGCTCTAGAACAAAAGGAAATGCATTTGTGCAAAACTGCATTTGCAGCTGTTCCAAGGGGAATTAAAAAGCAGTTCATAATTCAAGAAGTACATTAATCTTAACGTGCAGCTGAAGCGCTAATTTGCTTCCAAAATGTAAATGTCACACCTCTGGGCACAGCATACTTTAGTGTAAGAAAAAGAGTAGCAATCCACAGACAAAGGGCTACAGAAACTTCGAGGTAACTGGTACTTTAGAGCGTAATTACCTGCAAGACAGAAACAATCATTGACTGCTGCTCGGTGGATCAGTCTCAGAAGAGGAGTGATGGATGGAGATGTTTTATAATATTAACAAACACCAGGCTGAGCTTCCCTTTGTACTTAATGAACAGAGGAAACGCAGCAGTGTCAGCAATCAAAGAAAGCAAACTGGGCTAAACAAGTATTTTTAATGGGGAAAAAAAAAAAAAAATAAATAAAAAAGGCCTGGTCTTCGATTTCTGAAAAGTTAATACTCTTCTCTGTGAAAGTGTTATTGCATGCTCACACTGTGCTGTCCCAGCAGCCCATTTCAAACTCACAGCCACACAGAAAATCCACTTATTCCTAGTGCTCTGGGGCAGAGTAGGGGCTGAAGGGAGAAGCTGCCTGCAGTACCCATCTCACTCCTGCTACACCAACAAAATGCACTCCATGAAATCATGGAGGATGCAGCAGGTGAAAGGAATGTGTAAAATAGTTGCATTCAGAGTCCATTTCAGATCAAAGCATCTTGATTGCTATACCATCATAAGGCTGTGCCATGTACTGATTCAACAGGAAAATTTGTCAAGCCTTTAGTCCCTCAATGGCAACTAGCACACTGTTTCTCATCCTGTTTTCCACCTCCTAGGGGGATTTGAATTTTTTACTTTTAAAGGGGGCGAGATGTTTCTGGTTTGATACGTGGCACTTCACATTCCCTGCGGCAACTCTCTCTCATTCCTCCAAGGGAGGGTTTCCCAAGTCCAGTACTGCAAACAAACAGAGAAAAGCAGGGACAGGCTTGCAAAGATAGTCCTTCCCTCCTACCATTCCCTTCTTACGAACAAGCGTGACATATGTCCAAAGGAAAAATTAATAAAATACGACTGGACCGTTAAAAGTTTGCAAATTATGTATCAGAGAGAGATGGTGAACTGCTCTTATCGAGTAGCACACACAAACTTGGATTAGATTATTCACTGTTCACTATGGAGATGGAAAGCCACTCAGCCTCTGGATTTGCCCATCTAAATAGAAATACCTTGTGATGGAAGGGAAACAGCAAATAAACATCACATAGAGAAATGACTTTGGCAAAAAACAGACAAGAATTAAACTCCAAGCTTTTCTCTGACACACTCAGAGTTTAATTACCTCCTCTACATAACTGAGTTTCATGCTCCCAGCTGAAAAAAAAAGACACTTGTCTGTTTTTTAAATTAGAATTTTCCCTCATTTCTGTGAGACTGGATTGCACTTTAAAGATTGCAACACACTATTGGAGATCAGGTCAAATGGAGCCACTGGCATTTAAAATTCAATTAAAGGCTAAAACTATGATATAAACAGTGATGAAGCATAAGATAGTTTCAGGAAACAGGGATGAAGCCCTTTCCATAGCTGAGGTTAAAATAAAACAAGCAGTTAAGAACGGGAAAGGATATTCTGCAAAGGCTTCTGAAATCTAACGTATTATTCTGACGCATATTAAAGAGGAGACCCTGAGCCACCAACTGGAACAAAGGTTCAACTCTGAGACTTCAGAGCAACAGCTCCAATTATTTGTGCTTGCCACAGGTAATTACTGACAGCCCTGCCATATCCCAAAGGGTTAATTAATTACCATAGTTTAAGAGCCTATTACTTATTCTAGGATGTCTTTGATCTCGCAGGATTTATTTCAAAACAGACATGCCTGAGTCGTTCGTCAGCAACACAAACACTTGATTCTATTCACTGTGATGGGGGCTGAACGTTGCATACACAATCTGAACCTGAGCTGCTCAGATGAAAGGGATCTGGGCGTGTGAGGAACATGATGTACAGCCTGCGATGTTTCTGCTGCTAAAAGCCCCAATTGAGATATTTGCTTCCGAAGCTCTACGCAGGAAAAAAAAAACAATGCTGAATATTTACAAGTAACTTTCACAACACCATATAATCTTTGATAAACTACTTGACAGCCTACAAAGAGCATTGCTGGCAGATATTAGAGGGTATGATAGATATCAATTCCCTCCTTTCCTAGAGCTCAGTGACATTTGAATTTTACCTGAGTCCTCCTTCTCTCCAACATAATGGCAAAAACCAGTCAGCAGCTCTGTCTTAGTCCTTGCAGAGCCCTTGGAACAATGACCCTGGGTAAGCCTGATCCTAAATCCGCCCCAGAACAACGGGAAGCTCAGAAACCCTGCAGGCTGAACAGGAATACCAGACTAGTGAGAAGAGGTGATCATCAGAAAGAGAGACGGAAAGAGAGTATTTGTTGATATTTCCACTACCATGAGACCTGGGCACCCAAACAAGAAGCGCTTTGTGAGATGAAGCTGCAGGAGTGATCAGCAGAGGGTGGGGAGAGCAGTGCACAAAAGCAGGCAGGATGACCACAAGGACTGGAACAGATTTATTTTCACACATCACAACGAAAGGTCACAATGTTACCACAAGCTTCAGCAAAACAGCGGGAGCTCATCAAACAGAACAAACTCAGGCTGAAGAGCCACAAAACAGAATTTCATGTCTCTTCCAGTGGTGTTCAATCTGTTGCAGTTATGGCAGCTGACAAAATTTCATTTGTCTACCTCGTGTTTATCTCAGAGATAGGAAAAGAAATCACAATTCACAATACACCAGTGAACCTCACCTGCTGCAGTGCCTAAAGTTCCAGCCACCAACGTTCACAAAAGAAACCAGAAATGTGCAAGGAAACAAAATGGAAAGGAGATTTAATCTCTCCTTTACCCCAAGAACAGGAAGGGGAAAAGGGCAGTTGGAATCTGCTGTGATCATACAGCCATTGAAGTAAATATCACTGGACAAGCAAACAGAAAGGGAAATAAGAAATAAATTTTTAATTAATAGATTATCTTGGGGCATTTCTAACCCTAGAACAAACCATCAGGATGCTTGAAGACAACTTCTATTTCTTAGAACAACAATATTCTGATATATCTTTCTCATTGAAGCAGTAGGGGCAAAATACTTGTAACATGACAATTAATTCAACGGCAAAGGTGATTGCGTTGAAAGGGCACCCAGAGAGTTGCACAGTGATGAGCAGCCCAGGAAGTTTTGTGAATTTTATGAGATAACAGCACATTATTACTACTACAAAAATAAAAATAATAATCCCCCTAACCAACCAACCTCAGGATGCCCCTGAGGAGGTTTTTCTCCCCTCAGTAATAGCTGGGCTGTTTATTCTTTAGGTGCTTAGGCATCCCACTGACTAACAGCAACACAGAGCCTTTCCAGCAAAGAAGAAAAGGTTATCCATGGCATTGCACTCACCACTGCACTGCTGAAGCTTTGCTCATTCTCTTGAGGCTCTTATTTAAGTGCCAAAAATTCTAAGAGATCTTCTCTTTGACATTCTAAGCTGCACCAGCACCCTGTCACATGGCCTGACAGCACCTTGCATGAGCTATTACCCCAAAGTCATTTTCAATTTTCTCCCACTCGAGTTCAATCCCATTAATTCATAGTCATGAATTTATTTTGAAGCCAGATGTGTATTGCATTCCACTTGTAGACACGCAATTTCTTCATTTGCCTTCTTTGAAGCCCCTTAAACAACAGATCTAAATCAGTTCTGAATTTTACCTGCTGTTCAGAAGTGACCTCAATTTTTGCTTTTGTGGCATCAGCAAATTCAATTAGTTTATTTCCCATATCTAGGTCATTGATGTTGGCTGGAAACAGAAAAGGTCAGAGCACTGAGCTCCATGGAACTCTCACTGCCAGCCACATCTCACTTCTCCATTTTCTCTTGGAAAACTGGGTTTTACCCATTTTTATCAACTATCTCCAAAGTCTGAACTTTGCACTGAAAAGCAACTTGACAACTAAAGCTGTCTCTGTTTTGTACTCCTGAGGACATGTTCCCGTCATCACTGGCACATTAGAGATTTTCTTCTGATCCCTTTTGACACCATTTTTCCACTTCCCACACCCCCAATCAACTGAGTTTCTGCAGGTGCAAAGTTTTAAGAGCAGTCTCATAATTTCCACTTTATTTAGTGCATTACCTTCCATTTAAAAACATGGCTAAAGTAACACTAAAGTGTAAATTTATTTGGGCTTCATTCTGAATGCTAAAGCATTAATTCCTTAATAACTTTTAAGCTGGTCTATTCAGAAACAAGTCCTTTCAATACTGAAACTCCAAAGTAAAATAGAGAGGTTACACAAATTACAGGAGTGATTGTTAGGAGTCCCAGATTTCTAGCTCAAGATGGATCTGAAAAAAAAAAAAAACAAACCTCTTAGGCACTAAAATTTTTTCCTTTATGAAAAGATTAGGAGTTTATGGAGCAAACCCAAATAAATATGGCTACAAGATGTTCATTGATTACCCACCAGTTGATGAGTTACAGACTCCAACACTGCTACATCACTCTCCATTACAAAAAAACAAAAAAATATTGCAAACTGGGGCTTTTTCTACCATCTGATTATCAACATAAGAAAAAAAAGAAAAAAATTAATAGATCCTTTGCAAAACAATGACCGTTCAGCCTTTCCACTAAATTGGCCTTGCAGACAGAGTACCTGTAATAGTGTTTCCCAGAGCTAAATTTACCTAACTTTTAAACAAGCTTAATAGCTGGAGATAACCCTGGAAATCCTATTTCTGGTTTATCAACTTTTAATGAAAAAAATTGAGGCCTAGAAAACTGTATGCAATGCTTTATATTGATGCAGTCATGGAAAAGACATGTTTGAAGCCGTCATGCAAAAGTCACATCAGGGGCATCTTTGTTCCCATTAAAAAGTGAAACAAAGGAAAACACACTGACAAAGATGAAAAACAAAATCAATAAAACCCAGCTAACACTCAGCTGTAATGAATCCCATTTTCATCACTTTCTGTGAGTCTCTAAATGACCATGTCAGTTGAAGAAGAAGAGAAGGGGGAAATAGATCTCAAACTCACCAAGTTTGAGGACAAAGAGACTGATTTTGATTTAAACACCCTGCAGAATGCATGACTTTCTAAAACTGAGATTGTCACGAGCCAGGAATTTATCTCCCACCTAAAAGAAAAAGTAAATATGGCAATAAGTACTTCGGACAAGTCTTTTAAGTTTTCTAACTCCTGCATTTACCATGATCACCTAGGTTCTGTCTCAAGTTGACTATTCCAAGGACAATTTTCTGAAACACACTGTTAAGCAGATAGGGCTGCAATTTTAGAAGAATCTAGAAATTCTTCTAATTCCTTCAGTGTGTAGTGCACTAAGCTTGCAGATTTGTGAACCACAGGCAGGCATTTTGCTGAGTTCAGCTAAAGAAAGCAGCAAAACAGGACACCCGCATGCTCAGACCCTGGTCACTGCTCAGAGAATTTCATTTATTCCTAGCACTGGAGCCAAAGCTGATCACTCCCCAGTGAAAACAGCTCCCTCCTAGCAGTAGATGTTGTCGGTACTGTTGTTAAAGCTGTGGTCTTCAGATTATTCCCCCTGTTTCCACGGGGCTTTCCATATGCTTTCCTTTTGCAGCTAGCTCATTTAGAAGCTCATTCTGCTTGTTGGCAGCCTGCAATAAAGTGTGGGGAAAGTGAAGGATTTGGACAAATCACAAAAATACTTCCAAGCAGAATGCACGGAGGAGGGAAGAGTAACTGAGAAATGAGATGAGAATGTGGGGAAATAGGGAACGGTGGAAAATGCACACCCTGTCAGCTGTGACTGAAACACCCCTGACTAAGAAGATCCACAGCCAAAAGCAAGCAGCAGCATGGGTCAGGAATTAAAACACCCCTGCTGCAGGCTTGGGCACAGCTCCTCCTCTTGAATTAGACAATGCAAGACCCTTTTCAAGTGTAGGTGGCACCACGACCCAGTCAGGGACACCAGAGGGAATGTGCATCCCTGGCAAACTGCACAGACAAGCCAAGTGCGGGCTGTGCAATCAGAAGAGAAGTCTTGGGCATCTTATATTTACATTCTTTCTTCTAGTTATGCGTTATCCATCACTTACGTTCTTAAAGCTTCTTTTGCAATGTTTTCAGCTCCTTAATTAATCTACAGATGAAAAAAAAAATGCAACGTTGTGTGCTTTGATGCCAACCCCCACACCAGTATAGAAGGTCAATTGAACACAGTCTTTCTCTTCCCATAAATGAGATCTTTTTGCATATCATGGGTAGCTCAAAGAGCACATTCATCCTTATCACCAGACAGGGCAATGAAGGACTTTGGTCCAGTTTTAGTTACCTTAATACAGTCTCCTTTTGCAGTTTTAGTCTCCGAACACTTTTGGAATAGGGCATCTTATAAATATCTTTCCATGCAAATCTAAACCCTTTTCCATTTACAACAGCAAAGTTCACTGCATCCCAGAAGGCTTTTTGTGTACCAAGAAATTGTTTGTCTCAGCAAGCCACAGCAGCAGGCACTGGCATTTGAAAGCTGTGACACAAGGACTTCGGCTTCATCGCCATGCAGAAACACTGGCCAGTGATTTAATTAACACAAGAATTAAGAAATTTTATTATATTTTCTCAAAAAAACAAACAAAAACAAAACAAAAAACCCCAACAAACAAACAAACAAGAATGTTCAGAAGGATTTTAAAGGAACACTTCGAGCTATAGAAAGAAATATAAATACTGCCAGGAAATGTCTTCTCATATAGTTAAAATGTTACTGAACAAACAATTTTACAGTGGTAAAACATTTCTCTTACCATTATTTAGACTGAATTATGACTGATTAATATAGAAAATAATTGCTTTAATGTATCATTCCTGCCATCACTGATGGTTTGCATGCCCAAATAAAGATTTATGTACCATCACACCAGCATGCACTGTTTGCCCAGGCACATTTCACAAGAGCTTGCACAAAACCTCCTAACTTCAGAGTAGTGGCCTGTGCTTCAGTTTTGCCCCTCCTATGACCAGTGATGATTCTTTGTACACTCAGAGCAGATCCCTTGTAATCTGCTCTCAGAAGGGAAATCAATCCCCTTTTGATTTGAATCTAGAAATTCCTGCTTACCCATGGTTGTCGGAATAAAAACACCTCAAACAATTAACGAACGAACAAACGCCACCCAAACAAACCCCCACAAAAATACTTTTCGAATTTTTAAGTGGCTCATTACACCCATCTCTTCCAGCTGAACTCTGCACAAGAATGAGAAAGAGCTCCACATAAGGGAGTTGATCTCAAAAGCCCAAGTCACTGGGAATTTTCTGAGTGACACGAATGGAAGAGCGATCAAGGCCAGGGAGCACAGCAGGGCAGCCAGCTGGCCACGAGGTATTGATTGCAAGCCCCGTGTCCTTTTTGAAACAGTGTGTTCGACCCTCAGGCTAAATAGGCTGGCACAGGCGATCTACACTGAACAGAACACTTCCAACTCAGGTGTTCACTGAAAGCCTCACAAAATTCAGTATTTTTCTTTCTCCTCATGTACAGACCATGTAGGTTTGTAGGGATCTCAGTTTCAGCACGAAAATGTTTTCAGCCCTCAAGGCTTGAAAATCAGAAGACATGGCAGCAACAAATCTGAGGCTCACCACTGGCATTGTGATTTTCAAATCTTTAAGAAAAACACCATTAAAAATTCAGCAGATCTTTGATTTCATCCATTAAAGACAGGAAAGCATAGAAGTAGAACTATGTATTACTCACAGTGGGTAACATTTATGGCAGTTCCTCAGCTCAGATGGAAAAAATCAGATAAGTTATTTTGATCAATAGGAAGTTGCACTACTCTTCACTTGGGAATATATTTATTGTGCTAATTTTATAACTGCTGTGAATGCCTAAACACTACTCCAAATTTTAGGCTAATTCTGACTTACTGAAGAACTGATTTGAGTACAAGTATCCATATGAAAACAGCTCATGAAAGAGAACCACTCCTCCTGCAACCCTGCAAAGACTTTGTGATATAAAGTCAAGCCTAAAACAAAATCTCAGCCTTTAACTGAATGGGGCCATAACTTTAGTTTACATCAGCAGTGCCAGACTGTAGCAAAAGCCTAGCTCTTTTGAAAGCCATAGCCAATAGAAACAATGGCACACAAAATTTAGAGGAAAAAAGTTAAAAATAGCGTGAAAAAAAAACCTCATGGCAAACTCAACTTTTCAAAATTCCCGGGGTGGGGGGGATTGGAGACACTTTTGTGAATAAATTTGTTAGTTCTAAAATGCGTTTTAAAATTAAGAAAATATGCCAATGCAAGGCCAGGAGTTAGACTTTGATGATCCTTGTGGGTCCCTTCCAGCTCATGACCTTCTATGACATTAGGAAGTTGAATTGAGAGAAAGATCTCCTCCCACGAGAGTGAAATGGGGAAAAAAGTGGATTTGTTTGCAGACACTCACTGTTCCTATTCTGTGCAAGTTTCCTGTCACTGAAATCTTAACAGTCTAGTTTATCTTTCAAAATTTAGCATCCTCTGACTGTTTTGGGGATGTTCATGGTATAAAACTGTAAACAGAGGCATCAAAAAGCACTGAGCAACTTGGAGTCCCATCACTCTGTAAAAACGCAGAGATCAAAATGAAAGTGACTGCTACAAGGAAAAAAAAACTGGTTAGCTCACGTGACCAAAATCACATTAGGATCCAAGGTGGTTATTGATTTATTAACAACATTTAATTAACTGAGAAGCAGAGAATTACATATTGAGAATCAATCTGGAGATGGTGCTTTCTGTGTCAGTGG
Organism: Cnemophilus loriae; assembly: GCA_013397755.1. NCBI lineage: Eukaryota > Metazoa > Chordata > Aves > Passeriformes > Corvidae > Cnemophilus > Cnemophilus loriae. The sequence continues at coordinate 279,535 of VZTF01004294.1, forward strand.
GGGCCTGGTGCTGTTCAGGAGCGAAGGACTCACAGGTATCACTGGCAAGAGAAGCACTCAGCCATGCTCACGAGCTCCCTTTTACCCCACCTTTGGCCCCCCATGCTCTTCCAGAGTCATCTTCCATGTCCCCCACCTTGACAAGACTGTAAATTCCCCCTACTTAAAAAGCAGGGATTATGCCATTAATTCCCAGCAGCAGAAGACTCCGAAATCCTTCTGGCTCTGACCTGCCGCAACAGAGGCCATATACCAAACACCTGTGGCTCCAAGGCAAGCTCTGCAAGGCACGCTTTGTATCCCAGAGAAATCCCAGCCTGGGTGGCAACACATTCTAAACAGTCTCTCCTCTGAGTGACCTGGACAGAAAACGCTCTACCAAGTGAATTTTTAAGGTTTTACAGGGATGCAGTCAGCTCGTTTCACTTGGGAAGCCTTTACAGACCGAAGATCTTAACCTCTGTCTGTAAACATAAAAAGCAAGCAGCCAGGAGTCAAAAATCCAGCCAAGCTGTTTTCAAGTTCATATATGCTATGCAAAAGTACTGACCTCAAAGCTAACAGCTGATGAAATTTGATGCCTTCTGTAGATTTCAAATAACATCAGTGATTATGCAAAACAAATCCCATCTCAAACAAAATAAAAAAAATCAAGTGTTTGAACCAGGGCTGTTATCTGACTGACTATTCCCTCTGCTAAGAGGTATTGGGAAAAGATGTTCTGCTCCTGGCACTCCTCCAATCCAAGCAGGCTGCGTGTCCTTCCATCACACAGCTCTGCAGGGATCAAACCAAATGGTGTCAGCGTGCCACATCTTTCTCCAGCTCAGTTTCCACCCCTACAAAACAAATTACTGCTACAAGATGACAAGCGTGTGAGGTGAAGTGTTGAAATTAGCAGCTACTTTCTGTGTGTGTGCGTAAAATCAAAAATTACAATGTTGGGAATAAAAGAAAAGAAAGCACTGAACAAAACGTGCCCCCCACACTCTGAAGAGAGAGTAAAAACTAAACCCAAGAACTCAACAGTCCTCTGAAAATCTAGAAATGAGATGCCAGTGGGGTCAGGGGGATCTGTAGAACTCAGAATAAGGTCCCAATCTGAAGTACAGTGAATGCATTGGATATGGCACATAAAAGCCCTCTTTTTCAACACCAGTGTTAATTCTTAGAATTAACTCTTGGAAACATTATTGTTTTCATACAACCGAGACATGCACATGCACATTTCCCACCTACACATGCCAGATCCACCACTGATTTTAGAGGATCGGAGTTTATGTTCTTTTATTTAGAGAAACTTGGTATCTTTGTACTATTGAGTTACCCTCAGGCCCTCAAAACGGGAAGCCATCATTTACAGAGACACAAATCCATCAAACTAAGGGTGCAGAACAGCTTCCATGTGCACAAGAAAAAAAATTAAAAGGGAGGGGAGGGAGGGAAGGAAGAGAGGGAGAGAAGGGAGGGAGGGAAGGAGGAATTGGGTTTTTACTTATCTCTGATGTTATCAAATCACAGTTTACATGGTTTCTATAGCAGAAAACACACCAAAGGGGATGTCTGAGGTTAGGCACACCCCAGAAATGCACACCCCAGAAATGCACACCCCAGAAATGCACACTAAGATTCACCAGACAGCTGAAAACACCTGCGGGGCACTGAAATAGCCTCATTCTCACATTGAAGCAGAGTAACCACAATTCTGAAATGGATTTTAAGAGCAAAAATTAGCTTAACTGCAGTGCTGCAACTCTAGCCACTTCAAAGCAAGCACAGCAGCTCTTGATTCAGTCCATCCCTCCTTTTTGCAACTTTTGTAATGGGTAATTCAGCATAATTAAACTGATCTCTCTCACCCTTCCCTAACAAGGCTGATTCCACGAAATCATTTAATGAAACGCAACTATTATGTGAGGCACAACTGACTAACCCAAAACTCTTCTTAAAGCATTGAATTGAAGGTGTTTAGAGAGGCAGCCTGTAATCCTGCTAATATTAGTGCCTTCTTTGGTCCTATTATTTAACTTTTTTTTCTGTGGGAGCACTTAAAAACCTCAGGCCTGAATGAGGTCACCATTAAACAAAGCCAATAAAATATGCTGCTCCCTCCTGTTGAGCACAACTGTTGTTAAACACTTCAGAAAACATTGATATAGAGACATTTCATCCAAACACTCTTTAGATAAATTCAGATTGAGAGGCAACAAAAAACTCTGTTAAAAGTGCTTATAAAGGGAAATTATGTCTTGATTGACTGCATTAAATATGTGCACCAAATGAACTGGCTTTGGTGTTTCCTCTCTCTTCTCTTATGTGTCTTTTTTTTTTATTATCGAGTTTAACCAAAAGCATATTCTACATTGGCAATCCAAATCAGAGTTTGTATCTAAGTTCAAAGGTCCGTGCTCCCAAGGATGAATACATTGGTCAGCCTTTAAGCCATGTGTCTGGGTATATTTGAGCAAGTGATTACTTTCATGGAAAATGATACACAGTTGTCTATAACATAAAGGTTTCTTCCTTATTTTAGTTTGAACATCGAATACATTTTTGCACAGAGCACTTTTTTTCTCTTTGAAGAGCTAAGAGTCATTAGCAACCTTTAATGGCACAAGATGCAGTGGATTTTCTAAGCAGTAGTAAAAGCTCTTTATTGATTTATAATTAAAATTAAATTAAGTGATACCATTTTAACACTGAGTTACTAGCACTGCTCTCCTATAGCTTGACCAGTCAAGCAGAGGAAGGCTGGGTTTCAAAGAAAACACACTTAACTTTTGAAGCATTTGCCATTTTGAAAAAAATTTTACCTGTAAACTGAATCCTGGTCTAAAGCCCCCCATTATTCAGCCAGCATTCCTCCCCTCATCTCTGTTAGAGAAAGTGGAATGAGATTAACATATTTCTCCTCTGCCCTTGATTAATATAATTTTAACTGAGTCTTGTTAGCAATTAAAGAGGAAAAATAAGAATCTTTGAGGCGGTGGGTCCTCAGAGGTGAAAGTCTATCAAACTGTTGTGCCCTCTACAGTTGTACTGCTGCCCTTCTGCAACATTTCGTGACTTGCACTCCACAGAGACTGCATTAAGTTCAAATAAGCAAGTTCCATCCCTCAAGTGTCAAAGGCACGCGGAGAAGTGCAGGAGGTGAAAGCAGAAGCACTGTGGGAAAGGTCACAAACAACACAGAACATTAGCAGGAACCACAGACCAAGGAAGATTTTACCTAGCCGTTCAAGCAGACACTTCCCACAAAAGTTTATTCTGTTTCAACATCATTGTAATTGCTTCTTGCAGTTGTGAGCTGTCCAAGCATTGCCAGAAAAAGCAATTTAAACAATAAAGCTTTGTCTCCTATTTAACATCTATCAATTAATTCCTGATCTTCTTTTAATCAAAGCTGACTGCATAAACCTACTTCTGTTTCCTGTTAGCAGAAAGTGATTTATAGGATAATTCAGATTGGATATCTCTAGTTGGATCTCCCACTGAGGCCATGGGCAGCCATGGGGTCAGATCAGTTTGCTCAGAGCCTTAATAATTTTGATCTTGAAATATTCCAGTGCTGGAGTCTGCACAACTGTTCTTTGTCCTTCCAGGGGAAAATTTTCTCCTTATAGTCTGTCTGAACCCCTTGTTTCAAGCTGAACCCATTGCCTCTCATGTCTCCATCATGCACCACTGTGAATTGTGGTTCTATCTTCTCTACAGTCTCCATACAAGTACGAGAAGGCTGTCACTAAGCGTACCCCAAATTCATCTCTCCCCTGTACCTAACAAGCCCAGCAGGAGAATTCCTCCAGCGCTTTTGGTGTCTGCCTGCTGAACCCATTCCAGGAGCTGAGCTATACTGAGTTACACTGCTGCACAAAGCTGTGAATAAAGTATTTTAAGTCGAGACACACACTTGAGTTTAGGTAGATTGCAAGCATTTCGGAGATTTAACAGACAAAAGAAAAAAAAAAGAATAAAATCAAATTACAAGGAAAACTTCAGCCCCCTGCTCGTTCTCTGCGAGTGGTTTAACATGTTTAATGACCAGATCTCAAGAGGTGACACGTGGTAATGTATTCCTCATTGTCACTCCTGCAGCTGCTTCAAGTGAGATGAAGGGAGAGCAGGAGGATGCAAAGGAAGGGAGAGGGCAGCACTATCAGCGACAGACACTATGGCTAAGGGACAAATCTGCTGCTGATTCCTGACAGGATTACAGAGCAGTGTTATTGTACTCACTGACCTACCCCAGTGCACTCTGAATATTATGCTCCATATTTCTTCTATTATCTGAAATAAAGCTCTCAACCATTAATGTTAGAAAAACCAGCAACTTCTCAGCAAATCCAGAAATAAATCTGAAAAGCTATTCTGGTCTCAGAACCACACACAGCAGGAAGCAGGGAATAACCTTCTTTTTTCCCCCCCAACAATTTTTTCAGAAGAATCCTGAAGCTGAGTGTCTTTAAGAGAAGAAAATCCACCTGCCCTAAACATGTGGACACGGGGAGAGAGGGAAGGGAGGCCCCTCTTTCAGGCCCCAGGAGTCAAAATGAGCACACTATTTTTACTTGGGCCTGTCAAACATTAGTCTCACATTAAAACCTTGAGTAATGCTGAATTTCTGGCAGTAAATAAAAGCCATTTTACAAGAAGCCTCTTCGGGTGCAACTGGGTATAACTAAAATCGAAACTCAGTCTAAATCCTTAAAAAATTAAGTTGTAGGTTCAATATAAATGTTTCACTTAATCACAAAGCTCAGACTTTGGTATGAAGAACACTGGAAAAGGTGAAACAGAGGGGAAATAAGTATAAGGATGTTATTTCTTAGCTCTCATGAAGCAAATCCTAACAGCTTTCCTGAGCCTTCCTTGTCTTTTTATAGTGAGTGGGGCAGCACCCTCAGCACTACTCAGCTGCAGTTTAGGCACACCTGGTCCATCACCTTACGGTGGGATACTTTATTTTGTATTTCATAAATCTGAAATCACACAGAGAATTAGTATGTTTGCAATGTTTCGCCTGACACAAAAAACAAACAAACAAGAACCCAAAAGAAAGAGAAAAAAATCCCAAAACCAAACAACCAAACACATGTCAGCCAATATCACCTAGAGCAAGACAAATATGCAGTATTTTGGTAAGTCCTAGATGCTATTTTATTATTGGCATTAAAAAAAAAAAAAAAGAGCAGGTAAAGACACTAGAGATTCCTAGACAGAAGAAATGAAAACAAAACCTTTGCTTTTTAAGCCTTGCACACCTCACATTAACAAAAGAGTTAATTCAAGTCAGTGTGAGCCAGGGTTGGATTTCTCTCTGTCCTTTAAAATACAAGTAACGAGTCACACTGACAGGCTGCATTTCTAGGAATTTTATTGAAGTTGAAAGCAGCGTGTCTAAGGAAAATGGACACAAAAGCAGAGTCAACCACACCTTTTAACATCCATTTTCGACTACCTCAAAACAGAGAAAAGGAGAAAAAACTTCCTTTGCCTTGACAGAACAGCATCTCTGAACGAAACAGACACAAAGCAGGCAGTTGTCTGCCTGCCTGCTGTCATTGTGGAGATTGATTTGCCACAAATGACACCTTCTCTGGCTGGTAGGTGCAGAGAACTGGGGCTGCACTCACTGCCAGACACCCACAAAACACGCTCTGCTCTTGGACGTGTTTTAAGGGCTGTCTTGCTTTCCGTGCCTGCCAGCAAACCAGGGTGGCAGAACACCTCACTTGAGGGTTCTGTGCGCCTATGAGATACCATATTATGCTTTGAAACCTCACCAGAACACAAGGAGCCATGAGACTGCAGACGTTTACCTCTTTTAGGCTGAAAACTCCATATTTTAGGCCAGAAGCCAGGAGTCACAGCCCTTCTGAGGGTGGGAGCTGCTGGATTTGTGACTACCTCACATCACCACAGTAGTCACTAACAGCTGCAAGGGAACAATAAATTTGGTCTTGAAGACTTATTTAACATACTTCCCAAAGAGGAATAAAATGGAAATCTAACTGATTCACTCAGCCCCTCCCACTCAGTTAAGGGCTACATTTAGAAAGAAGTACATGCTAAAAATCAAAGCAAAGCCCAACAAAAAACCCACAGGGCAAATTTCCTCCTCCTTTACTATCACTTACACCTCTTCACAGTAAATATATCCTGGATGGCCAAGTAATTTTGTATACTGCAATAAATTAGATGGCATTTACTACAGGCAGGGAGAAAGGCAGAGGAGAAGCGAGCATTCAGATATAGAAGAAGCCATCCATTTTAATAACAAAGGCAATTTCTCCAAATTTTCTAGGAACAACAACGTACAGCACCTTCTGTTCAGGTACTCCATCGACTTACGTCCTACTTAATAGTAACTGCAAATACTTTGCTTAGTGAAGTATGCCCCAGCAGCATCTGATATTTCTGCATTCATCTTATTCACATTTTATTAAGATGATTGCCTAATCTGCCTCTTGAATAATGGCAGCACGTCACAACCGACATGGAAGACCAGGCTTTGAAATGACAAGGCTCTGGGATATTTGTTAGCTTCAATTGACTTTCCTGCACGTAAAGACAATTTAAGGATAGTTCAAGGTAGGTAGGAACTTAAGAAATGCCTAAAAATTTGTTGGCAGTTCCTAATTTTCTAGCCAAAAATTATAAATTATTTTTACAGGAACATACACCTACAGCAGATTCAACTGTTTGAATATTCTTGAATTATATTTTGTTTCAAGGGTATCTTGTTAGCAATGGGAAAATAAAAACAACCCAAACAAGAAAACCTCAGAGCACTGGACAAAAATTTTATACTTGTTAAAAGTAGAGCAAGGCTTTGAGGATGGTATAATCTCCACATCAATTGCCTCAGTGTTATTTAAAGAAAAATATGAATGGTTATCCTAACATCAGCACCCTCTAATATCAGGACTCAGCCACCCTCTAGGTACAACTCACAGGGTCGCTCAGATTAAAGCAATGTCAAGAAATGCAAGCAAAGTGCACTGAAAGAAATCATCCTTCAAGAGATCTCGTCGAGTTTGGAATCAGACTGTTAACATTTCATTTCAATTAAGACAGCACACGCAGGAAGCAAACCAGCCTGATGCCTTTACTTCAGTGGCTTGTGCCACACTCCAACAGGCACCGGGACAGACTTGAAAATTAACTTCCACACCACGGCCTGTACGACCAACAGAGAGCAAAGACTGCTGATCTTTGCCAGCTTGGGCCTGATTTCAGCTGATGTACCAGAGCTGGCAGACTCTGCATCATTAACACATTTCATGGTGCAGAGAGATGGTTACATGTGTCAGTAAATGGCTTTAATTCGACGAAGACACCTTCTTACCCCCTGCTGGTGTAGATTCTTTCAACTGTGCGGAATGAATTCTGTTGTCTGCTTATGAAAGGTAATATATAAAGCAACAGAAGATTAAAAAAATCATGTTGGCACAGACTCCCAGCTCCCTGCGTGGTGTTTCACGGCCACAAATCCTATTAGCATTAATCAAAGGAAGAAGATGGGTTTTCTCACACCCTCTGCTCTGGGGGAGACAGAACCTGCTCTAAACCTGAGAATTGGAACCTCACCGCGTGGGGAGGGTGAAGGAGCGTGGGTGAAGACCTCCCCCATCCGTGTGATGAGGGGAAGATTGGAGAGTTTGTTTCCTCCCCTGGCTTCCCCAGAGCTCTGCACACCAAGAAGCAGCTGTCAGCAAGGTGGGGAGAACAACAAAATCCCAACAGCAGCAGAGCTGAACTGCCACAGCCCATTACCTGCTGAATCATGCCCACACAGGGCTCAATGATCGCAGCAGCATCCACGGGCTGTGCGCTGCACTGCTGTATTACAGCTCTGCTCCATAAAACTTTACAATGTGTAAGTGAAAAATTAAATGCTGCTGCAGACGGGAGCATTTCTCTCCTGTGCGCGCACCAGGCATACCCGGCCGTGGCTGAGGTTTGAAACGGATACACGACAAATTTCCAGGAAACTCGCCAAAATCCGATACGATGTGGCCACGTGGATCTCCTAAACAGGCATCCAGCAAAATTCTTGCTCGTGAGTATTTGCAGCTGAATCACCTGGCTGTCATGGAGCTACTGTTTATCCAGATGCTTTATTTTGGAAATAGTTCAATGTGCTTACCAGCAGATGAGCCAGAAAGAAATCCCTGCTTGCCAGCATGCATTTTTAAGAAATAAACTCAAAACAACAACAAAAAAAGAAAGAGTATTCCAGCCAAAGCTGCATAACTGGAAAACTATACAGTATAACTAATTCTAATTGTGAAAAAAAAAAAAAA
>VZTF01004294.1:287896-400019 GCA_013397755.1 Cnemophilus loriae
AAAAAAATCACAAAATCTAAATGCTCGCCTTATGACACGGTGTATCTTTTCTAAAAACTACACTTTTGTTCAAATAATAACATTGATTTTCAGAGCTAGGCAAACAGTATTTCCCAGATACCGACTCTGGTAAATTTGGGTGTGCTTTTGTGCTGTGGAATAATCACAGAACATCCTCATTATTTGCACAACGTCTTGGAAATACGCAAAGAAAATTAGAAGCAAACAGTTTTATTTGTTGACTGAAGGTATTGAGCAGTGGTGTTTGCTGCCTGCCATGCAAACCTCAAAATTAGCTGTGTGATTATTCCGCCTGCTAAAATAAGTACACCTTATCAAAATACATATATTCATTCAATTTATGCTCTTTCCTCTAGAGGATTTTTTTGAAAGAACAAGCATGGTCAAATCCCTACCCCTGTTGTGGTATTTATGCTTTCCTACCCCTGGGCAGCAATGCTGGGCCAGCTTTGTAAAATTAACTCCAGTATATTCACATATTTTGTGCTCATCACAGCAAATCCCAGACCAGATTTCCTGTTGGTATAAGTGGGCTTAACCTAACAATTTTCCCTCATTTACATCAGCAGGTAATTTGGGACTGTGGTCCCAAAAAAATACACAAAATGCACAAAAAATACAAATGTACACTTAAAACTGATTTCTGGAAGCATTCCCGTTGAGAAGAACATTTACCAAATGTTGGGATTCCAATGGAGTTTCTGAAATCAGTGAGATTTAATCTAATGATCCTTTGAAAACAAGAAATGGATTGCAAAATTTTGCTAAACAGGATACTACTACTATTACTGCTACTAACAATAATAATATAGTGGCCTCATTCCAGTAAGAAACAGTGATATTCAGCAATTAATCTTCTGTTGTTGTATCTAAATAGATGTAAAACTCGAGCTGGGCAATGAGAAATCATACTGCTGAAAATTGAACAAGCATCTGCTCTTGTATCCATCCTCTTGCTAGGTTGTAATACCCATTTAATATGCATTTAACAGCTGAATTACTGCCATCAAACACCTCCTAAGTGCCACAAAACTTACTGGGAACAGACAGATCAGTTCTCACTTCACTCAGATACACTGCTCAGCCCACCTACAACTAAATTGACCTCTTAGAGTTACCTGCACTAAACTATTACTGATGTTTTCATTCTATACTTGATGCTCTGTTTCCTGTATTACTGTAGATATTGGTCAGCTGGCATCAAGCCTTCCAGGAGGATGAGGAACAATTGAAACGGGTTCAGAGAGCCAGGAAAAGAAAAATTCATTAAGAAGATGAGGATGGGTTCATTGAATTTTTTTTGCTTTTCAAAGAGGAAGTTGGAAGCGGAGATGATCATGGTGACTTTTGTGTTACTGTTACCCAATCTCAGAGCAGGGTCCTCTTCAGTCTAAAAGACAAAAGGACGAACAACGTCCAAGGCTTTGAGTTCAAACCGGATAAATGTAGATGAGAAATACGACTCAAATCTCAAGCTGCAAGCCCAATCAATCACAACAAATTACTGGTTAAAGCAGCTTCTCTTTCTTTGCAAATCCTTGAATCAATATCAGGGTGGAGGTTTTTTGAGGTTTTAAGTTCTGTTCTCTTTTGTTGTGGAGTTTTTTGGGGTCTTTTTTTTTTTTGTTTCTCTGTAAAGATCATCTAATTTAGCCTCAGTTCCCGGGCTCAAAGCAGTCTGTGAGAGTTCTATGACTTCAGTTGATAAATAAACAAAAAGTCAGATCAGTTGATTTGGGGAAACTCAAAATTTATAAAACTACCAATCCACTGTGTGTGTAGTCTGTGTGGTGACAGACCCCCAAGCAAGATCAGAGCCACACCTGGGAATTCACAGCAACTTCGGGAAGAAAATCCCCTATTTCAAACAAAATCTCCACAGATAAATCAGGTTTCATGTTGCAGGTAGAAAGATGCACAAAGAGGAGAGAGAATTTTGACCAAGGTGTGTCCCAGCTTTCCCAAAGACAGACCAAAGTCTGTCCCAAAATATGAATCAATTCAGTGTTAACACTGGTGTCGTATTCACTTTTATTTTATCAGAACTAATTAGACAACCTTGGGTTGTGGTTGCAGGAATCAATGCTGTGCAAGGACAACAGAACCTTCTACATGCCTCCACTTTGCTGGCTGGACAATTTAAAATACAAAACAGAAAAACCAAACCAAACCAAAAACTCCCACACCTTGTAACAAGAGTTCTACAATTTCTGAGCCTCAGTTTGGAAAACCCATGTCCCACACTGTGACCAAAGCAATTAATTGAAAACAAAATATTGCTTCAGCAGTATCTTTTTAACTATAATCCCAAACTGTCATAAAAGTATTATCTACACCCTTCTGCAAAGACTGATTTCTGCAAAATCAGATATTTGTATGAAATATCATTTGAGATGTCCCATTGCATTGCATTGGTGTGTCAAAGGACAGTGGATCAATTGTATTTTAGGCCAATATCCTATGTGTTTTAACTCTTGAGTCAAGAGCAGAAATTAATGATTTATTTCTCTTCTAAAGCATTTATTTTCACAGTCAAGGAAATAAGATTTGTGGTGCTGAAATCCTGATAGCATGGTATAAATATATTTATATGTTCTCGTAATTATATTTATAGTATACCTGGGGGATTCCAACTCTGCAAATACATCTCATAATTTTCCACGCTATGCAAATAAACAATTCCATAGTGGGAATAAATGGTTTGTCCCACTACAGAATGCTTTTCCTTAAAAGCAGTAAACTACTCTATAATAACAACAACATCCTGTCAGGCAGCAATGGGCAAGTTCCACAAAACTGTGGCAAATTGTGGCTTCCTGGCTGCCATGGCCGTGGTGCAGGGGGAAAGAAGAGGAAATTGAGAGACAGTTCAAGAACCCTCCAGTTCATTCTGCCCATTTTCCTCCTCTGCACGGTGCAAATCCATCCCAGCTCCTGAGGGAACAAGAGCAGCACCACACCTGTGGTTAAACAGAGGAGGCACACACAAGGCTGTTTGCCTCCACCTGAGTTTTGGGGCGAGCAAGTCTTGGGAAATGTTGATTTTCTGCCACGCACTATTAATCTTAACAAATTCAGCACGGCGACTATCAATTCAAGCATATGTAACTGTGAGAGGAATTAATCCCGAGTTTAATTCCGTTCCCTCCCTTCGGTGGCATCGCTTGAACAGCACCCAGGCATCCTGCATCATTTAATTGCATTTATCCTCACAGCAACCTTGCGGAGAGGCAAACACCATTATCCCTGTTTGACAAGTGGGGATCTGAAGCACAGAGAAACGGAATGACCTGTTCAAGGTCACAGAGAAATCTGTTGCAGCATAAGCACTAAATCCCAGATTTGCTGAGTCCTTTGACAGCACAATCCACTAGAACTACCTGCTACTGGTACTGGCAATTCTTCCTGAAAGGACAAATAGTATTTGCCTTTTAATTGCCACAAACTTTCACTTCGTGCTAAAAAGAAATCAGGCAAATTGCACAAATCAAAAATACACTAGGAAAAAGAATCTGACCTGAAATATTCCACGCAGGACTATAAATACAAACAAAAATGAAAAATCTTTTCTACTTCATAGAGGCATAGTGTTTTCTTCTTTCAAAATATAAACTTCTTGATGGCAGCAGTGCAGCACAAAGAGATAAAACATGGCATGTCTCACATACCGGGGAAAAAAAAAAAAAAGGATTTCCTCTCTTTCCTTTTTTTCTTTACCCATATTTCATCTTCCTTCTCCTTGTTTCTCCTCTTCCTTTCATGAAGGAAGATAAGTCCTGGCAGTGAAGTTAGAGACACCTGTTTCCCAGTTAATTGCTAGTAAAGCCATTTCCCTAAGGATGGTGCAGCTCGGACTGAAAATATTTCAAATATTTCACGTTCAAATAGGTAAGCCCAGCTTTACAGCTGCTGGGACATGTTTTTCTCAGAGCTAAGCTGTCTTCAGAAGGATCTCTGTTCACAAAGTAGCATGGGCTCAACAGAGGATTCTGGGGAACCACACAATTTAAAGAAAAATAATGTGAATAGCAAAGAAGGCAATAGAAAAGGTAACCAGGTATGTGTGGCAGGAAAGGCAAACATACAGAGATGAGCTAAGTTAATTTACTGAAAGGTCAGAACAGAATCAGTCTTTTGCTCTCCTTGTGCAAGCAGAAGGGGAGCAGGTACCAGGAGAAACGTGCATGGTTATGCAAATAATTTGCTTCTTCTGTATTGCCATGCACATAATTTGCTTTTTAACCATAAAGAATAGGCAGCTTGTACAACAATGGCAAAGGGAACAGGGAGAGCAAAGGGGAGGTGAATTAGAGAATAGCTGAGGAGACAGTGACTAAATGCCACTTTGCCATTTAGCTATTCTGGAGATATTGTCTCCCTCCCAACCTTCGATCTCCCCCATTGTAAAATCCAGCACAATTATTATCAATGCAATCACAACAAAATAACGATGTCATGGCTGTGGAGCACATGGATTTCTGCCAGCAAAAAAGAGCTAAACATTAATTATGAAGGAATATCTCTAAGCGTCTCACATTTCACTCTAAAGACACAGAAAAAAGAAAAATCTGTTGAAAAATAAGAAAACCAGTGACTTCCCCTCCGATGCTGCATGATTAGTGCAATTGTACAAACCTCCCCTTCTGTCTCTTTGGATCTCAGATCCGTCACACAAGTAGGGCCCACAAATTCTGCAGTTTCACACGGACTAGGATGGGTGAATTTCTTGACATTTTCTGTGCACTACAGCCCTTCTAAAATCAGTTGAAACACAGGTAATGTCAGCAATGACCACAGCTTTTTGATTTTTCAAGCTTCCAAAAGTTTTCCAGTGGAGGTATGGAATCAGAGTATGGGATTTATCATTTTTCTTAAAAACAAAATAAAATTGTCTGATTTGCTGTACCCCTTTTGTCAATGGCTTTAAAATAGCTCACAGAATTGAGGAATCTGTAAATGACAGATTTTAAAAGTAAGAAACCCTAAAACACACCCCCCTAGTATCTAGATTTTCCTTCTTAGAAGAGTGAAGAAAATAATCTTTCCCAAGGTCGTGGCTACAAATTAAACTCGCAATTTTGAAGAATGATTAAATTCCCCGGGGGAAGAACATAAATCTCTCCAGTGTACGGGACATCCCCGTTAGCTCATTTCACACCACATATTTCCATTAGCTGGCACTGTGGAATGTGCTCCCTGTCTCCATACGCTCCCAGAACTGCAGATTTATGCAGTTCTGGCCAGTGAGCAATTCAGACCCAGATTTGGCGAATCTCTCCCCTGATGTGACACCTTGGTGTCAGTTCTTCTGCACTGCCTTTGCCAGCCACTTCCAGCAGGAGACCACCCTGCTACTGCACAGCACCACGGGATGTGATTGTTACCTTAAACTGTGCAGCAGCCAGGTTATGCCGAGGTGAGAATACCTCAGCTGTTACTGCATCCCGTCTGGGTGCTGACCTTTAAGCCTCTCTTGGTGCAGAACACACACTTTTTATGCTCACTGAGCTTCCCTTTTCAACCAAGAGGTGAAACTTTATTGTAGAGGTTGTCTCTGTACTTCAGTTTTTGCAAACAGAAAACATAACATTTACTTTTTATGTTGGAGAAACCTATTGGGAAAGGGCTGTCGTGCTCTTTAAACATGAAATTCCTTTTGCCCCAAATCGCTGCTCTCCAACATCCACTCATTTTCTTACAGGGTTTCTTTCCAGATTCTGCTGGAAGGATGACTGAACTGTGCTTGCAAAAACGAAAAAAAACCAACCAAACAAACCACAAAACCCATGTTTTGTTGTTTTTTGTTGGCTGGAGGCAGATGGGGGTACATAGCATATTTTATCCCTTCAAAGACTAGAGAGTCTTTTATCCATTTCTGTGTAATGCAGCTTTCTGGCCGTGTGGCATAGGATGCAGGATTAGTACCACAAGAAAATCTAGGAGCATTTTGGCAGTCTTAGAAAGAAATGCTGCTTTGTAAGTCTGGTACTAAAGAAACAAAAAAGCTTTTCCAAACCCCTTCTATATCACGTGCTGCTTGGAAACTTCTGAAGGGAGAGATTGGCACATCTCCCCTTCAGGAGCACTGATATTTCCTCATGGAAGTACCAGGGAAGCAGCCTCCAGGACACTGACTTCATTCCTTGTAATATCATCCCTTCAATTCTGCTTCTTCCTTCACTAATTTCAGGCAAAAGCTGGGCCAGTTTAATCATAAATTCCATAGGTAACTGATGTCACAGCTTCTCTTCACAATGTGGATGCCCTAAAACACTCCAAAACTAAGGGAAAAGAAGGGAATTTCTACTCTCCCAGGGTTTTTCAGCATCCAGCCTCACTGGGTTACTTTCAATTACTTCACCTCCAGTTTTTATGCTGAGGCAGAAATTCTTGTTCCTCCAAGGTCTTCTCTGCCAGCATTAGTTTGATGTAAATGTCCATCATGTGCTCCATAGGTAACCTCAATTCTCCAGTTGCTACTGGGACACGCGAAAAACCACCCAAAACAGCAGAAAAGAAGGCAGAAAAGCAACTAACAAAACATAAGAATCTGGCTGGCACCTTATTAATGCCTCCTTCAAGTAACCAAACACATGTCTCGATAAATCTCACCCGTTCTGGAGCACAGTATTTTTCAGCCTTATTATTTCCAATATTTTGCCTGTCATTCCTGAATGCTTGCTCAGAAATAAAAGCTTGTCCTTGAGAAGCAAGAAAAAGTTACTATATTTTCAGTCTGAATCACCTCCTAACATAAGCACTGAAACACTGGGAATAATGCAAACTCTCCAGTAAAATACCATGATATAGTATACCTAGAAATACCTCAGCTTAATAGGTGTTGTGCCATTAACAGTGGATTTTATGGAAGCAAGTGGATGTAAATCTGTCAGGCAGACAAAGATTTACAGTAATATCCCCTGCAGTGGATGGTTTTCATCACATTTAGGACTGTCAGGCAACTCGTGTGTTTTCCTCCATCCCTTTAGGCATGAAGGCCCCTTCGTTTTATTTAGGAGCTGGGATGTTCACCTTCAGGCATTCTGCACTGCCAGAGGAAGCTCTCCAATGCCCTGTCCCTTTTTATGGCTGGAACCCACAGCTCAGGTGACTTTGCACGTTCTCCTTTCCAAATAAGAACCTTGTCCTATGTGCTGGACATTAAACAGGCAAGACCCAACCTCGTGGCACATGGATTTACAAGGTTAAAGCACTGCCTGCACTACAGTGCCTGCATATTCCCAAAAGCAGAGTGAAAAAGCCCTGCTTTTCTCTCAGGTGTCTCCCAGGGGAACAGCAGTGGGGAAAGGGGACTGGAAACCTTTTTGGCAGCTCCAAAATGCAGCCTGGAAAGTACATATGGGATGCATCCCTAGCAGTGAAGATGATACAGGGAACAGAAATAGAGGCAGCTGGGACTCTACCATTTAAACTTGGCTTTATGGCAGGGGAAATTTATGACAAAGACTAAAAAAAACACTGTTGAAGTGTGTGATTCCTTCTGCTGAGCAGAGCCTTTCACCCAAGTGTTCACACAAACACATCAGAACTCCGGAGGATTTCTCAAGCATGGTGAGAGACGCCTGTCTCGGGGTGAAAAAGAAGTTTTACACAAATCAAACTACAATAACAAAGCAAAGCTTTAATTACACCTCACTCTTTCTGCTCTCTTAACTGTCATCAGTGGTATAAAGAGCAAAATTGTATGATCACCATGGGCAACCTAAGTTTTCAGTACTCGTATTCAAAAAGGTGAAGACCTCTGGCAATCAGTGCTAAATACAGAGTCTGACTGTGCTAATGGGCTGAGGTAAAGTATCTCTGTACCACAACACTCCAAATGCAGCAAATCTCAAGCCTAGGAACTCCTCAAAAGCCAAGCAATTATGGGATTAAATCTACTTCTGATCAAGAACTTCAAAAGCACCTGGTGTCCAAAAGAAAGCCTGCTATGTGCTTCCTGCAGAGAACCCCTTATCTTCTTCAACCCTAATTAATCCTTCCAGCTGCTTCATTTCCAGCTGGAAAGAAACCAATGGCAGCAAAATACCTGCATCTTAGAGGTTTATTCAGAAAACAGCATCTTCCCCAACCAGCCAGCATCATGCTATTCCTACAAACTCAGTTTTGGCACAAAAGCCCATAAATAATTCAGTAGCAACACATCCTAAATACTGCTTACCAATTACCAGTGAAACATGGAGTACATTCAATTGCATCCTGTGGTACTGAAAGTAATAACTGCAATTTCCATGTGAAAACTATCTGCAAGATAAATTCAAATACACAGAGGCAGCAACATTTAAACTGAATTAAAACGCTTTGCAGTTTTACTTTTCGCCACAAACGCTCTAATGTGCCTTCCATTTAAAGGCTTTTCCTCTATTAAAGTTTCACCATTTCAAATCCTGCTTTGACCACAGCCTGCCAGGTGTCTCCTGTCACCTTCACAGTGTGTCCCGATGTTATTAAGCCAGGACTTATGGATTGCAAGAGCAGAAGAAGTCATCACAATCTTTAATCTTACTCTCCGCACAAGATGGGTAAATGCAAAGACAACAAATGACAGCAGCTCTGCCTCATCCTTAGAACTGGGTAGCTCCAGTAGTTAATTAAATTTATAATTAAAAGCCTGTTCTTCATTTTGATTTTTATAACTGTCTGCATTGCATTGCTTGCATCCTATAATGCCTTTGTCATCCAACAGGCCTCCAGAGGCAGACAGTTCCTTTTCACAGCCTCAGCAACTTTGCTTCCTCTCCCTCCCCTGAAAATAGTTTTATGACAATGTTTACAATGAGAATTCTTTGAAGTACCTTTATATTTGAAGGTGCAATTGCTCAGGAAGCTTTAGTTCCCTTTCCACTATTTTGATTCACGTATAGTGAAGAACAGTTATTCAATTAATACTTTGTCAAATACATTCACAATTAGATACACACAGAAATTAGATTGATTCCCTAACCATGACTCCCTCCTATCTATATTTAAAAAATGTGTTTGGACAAATGGTTTGCAATTCCTGTTGCAACCTGCAAGGAATTATTCAATCAAAATCTCCCTGTTTTTTCTTGCTTCAGGTCCAGAATTACAATGCCCAAATGTAGCATCAGATGTCCTAGAAAATAACGATATAGAATTTGAGATTTCCTAGCGTAGTGAAATTAATTACAAAAGGAAAATTTTTTTGACACATACCTATTTGAAAGACACAATTGGGGTTACATACCCAAATTAATGAAAAAAAAAAAAAAATACATGGCTACTCAAAACCAGTCACTCAAACATGGACATTCCATAAATATTGTTACATTCTATGTCCATTCTTCAGCATTTTTCCTGGGATGCCGCTTTAAGCCTCCTGACAGAATATTTTTGCAATTTGGGTAATTTTATTGCTAGGAGATGGACACAAAAATATGAGAACTCTCCAGTAACTTTGTGCTTTCCTCAACAGCACCACTGAAAGCAGCAGATCCACCCAAAATTAAGATAAAGTCACAGTGAGATGAACTGGAAGTCAGCATTTCCTGAACTATATGTATATTTTCCCCAAATTTTTGAAAATTAGGATATAAATTCATTTGAAAGGTGTGCACTACATGTTCTGCTCATGATTCAGCTTCACACATCTGCAATATTTTATATGACCTTGCCTGGATCCCCACACAATACGTAAATGCATTTGCAGAATCTGTTCCTGTATATATTGTAGCCAAGTAACAATTTCCTCCCACTGTAATGTGCTTAAACTGTTTTCTTCATTGATCTGAAAATCTCCTCAAGATTTAGGAGAAGGAAAGCAGAGGCAAGGAAACAATAAGAAAAAAAAAAAAAGCCAGGAAAACAATCCTTTCTAGACCTCTGCTCATAGGAATAAAGGTTGTCGCTCTCTGAACTTTGCCAAAAAACTTCCTTAAGGAACTTTCTTCTGTGATTCCACCCCCTGGAGCATAAATTACAGAATAAATACAGGGCAGCTGCTGGGCTTCAGCATCATTTGTTGTGCTGGTTGGGTGGCCGTGTCCCTGGAGAGCTCCAGTAGCTCACGGCTGTGCCCAGGGCCCCTCAGGAACTGCAATTTCACAGTTTGATTCCCATCGCTGCCTTGCGGGGCTGCTGCCCTGATGGGTTCCTGGAGCTTCACACACCCTGGGAAAGGCTCTCTCGGCTGTAGTTTCCCAACAGGTAATGCAGAAAACACTGCAAAACACACTGAAGGCAAAGCACATGAACACTGGGAGGGCAGGAGGAAGCACTCTGAATGCTCTGGCAGAGGTGGATTTGTCTTTTCTTTTCCTTGCTTACTGTCATTGTCTTTTTTTCCTCTGCATTTTATTTCAGAGCACTGCCACGGCTGCTCTTACCCAGCTGAAGTGCAGGGATCACTTGGGGAGCTGGGGAACATTGTATTTTTGCATGGGTCAGGAGTGCTAATTGCAAACCATGACTTGATGCGCTGGGAAGAGCAAGGAAATTGAAAGAACTGAGAATAACTCAACCAGGAAACTTCAGCTGAGGGAAAAAATAAACAATTTCATGCACACGGGCTTTACAATAACTATGAATTCTTTCATATTTCTTTTCAAAGCACTGCAAACAATTTTTACAACTGCCTTTTGGTCAGAGAAAGAAACTCCATACCAGCTGTAACCTCTGTGGTAAGTGCTGGTCTTTTACCTTTCACACAACCGTGTGGACATTCAAGAGACACCTTAATAAAGCAGGGATTTATGAAGTCACCTTCCAGCCACTAAAATCTCAAGAGCATTCATCCAGGACAATGACATTTTTATGTAGCCAGCAGTGAGATTATGGCTGTATGCTTGGCTTCAAATTTTTTACTTTAAAATAAAATAAATCTAAAAAAAAACCCCTCCAAACCTATGGATCAGCATAAGGAAGATGGTGGGTGGCCATTTCATTCTTACTTTGAGATTTGCTGTTTCAAAAGCACTTTCATTATGTAAAAAATAATAATAATAAAAAAACATCTTCCACCGTGGTCCTTCTGGAAAACAACCCAGCTCTTTGGGAAGTGAAGTGTGGCTGTCTTTATATTGCTCTTCAATTTGATAAAGCAGGACAGGTCAACGGAGGCAATTCAGAATGGATAAAGTTCTTCACTTAGCCAGAAAAGCAATCACATTTATTGCTCCCTGAATTTGTCACGAAGAAGATCCAGAGGGCCTGAAGCCAGCACTGCCACTTTAAAAGCATTGGTGTGCCAAAATAAAGGCATGAAGAGTTCCCTGAGGAATATATTAGGGTCTTGTTCAGAACCTAGATTTCTGCTGCTCTGCTTCTTCAGAGGTTCATCTCTTTCCCACTCCAAAAAAAGCAACAGATTTGGGACTTAAAACAGAAGGAACAGCACTGGGGCACAGGGAAAAATGGGAAGGAAATGATTGAAATAAGAACTGTCCTCCCACTACACACAGGTAACACTCTGACAGCTTCTCCAGCTATAATGTCATATAAAAAGCATTCTGAATTAACTGCAGACCTTTTTAATTTCTGACTTCAAATTAAACCTCCTCTAATTGCCCACCCACTTTAAGAAAGACAATTTAATTAATTCCCTGAAGATATATTTGAAGAGACATGAGAGCCACCCCCTTAAGGATAGGTAATAAGTGTTCTGCCCAATATGGGAGACTAGGAGAAAATACCCACAAATGATTTCAAAGCCTATTTTGTGGCTACTTTGTGTTGTCTGAGGTAAGCAAAGCAGCTAAAAATGAAACTGTCCCATCAGCTTTAAAGGCTGCTAAAAGATCACCTTTAACATCACTTCTGATTCCTTCAGTGACTCTGAAATTCACAGTTCTATTCATGGTAATATTTTTAACAACTTTGCTGGCTTCATAGGGAACATTCCTTGCTTTAGCTCAAGATTCAGAACTAGACAGAAGTTTTGGTAAAGATTTAGAAGAGGCCAAATGCAGAAATCTCCAGGTGTCTGAACACCTTCAACACATCCCTTGCATTTGAAGGAGGTGTCATTTACCAAAACACTCTGGACATCAATCTTGAGCATAGGAAACCCTACACACCTAATTCTGGGCATCACACAACTCACACTTTGCAGTTCACTATTCTTACATTTTTCACATCTGATCTGGATTTTGCTACTCCAGAACCTTCAAAGCATCTCATAAAATATTCAAAGGATCACTAAGCCATCAGTCTACAGAAGGAGCCAAAACTGCATTTACTTTCTTTTCTTTAATCTCCCAGACCTTAATTGCCATATTGACAAAAAAGAAACAGTTGTTTACCTTCTAAAGTCTCAGGAGTGCCTGCCAAATTAATCCTTTTAAGCAGTGTTTCTTCAGCTCCAGAAACAAGTAAGCAGCATGCAAAGCAGCGAGATACTCCCTTAAGAGGCAGTAAACACACACTGCTTCAAAATTAACCTTGACTATCATAACTTGTCACAGATTTCTTCTTTCCTGTTTCATAGAGTCCAGAGGTTCCAAAAGGTGGGTTGCTTCTCAGAGCAATCAAGAGACTTTCAGACTTATGCAGAAGAGGCTTTAGAACCTAGATGTGTGCAGGGGCCAACATACACAGTCAAGGTGGTGGAGAATCTAAAGAATGAGCTCACAGAATACTAAAGCACAAAGAGAGCAAAATTATTTTGTGCTAGACTCCTGACAAATATGAAAACAAGCTGCACATTGCAGAGGCTGTGAAATACTGAACATCTAATGAAATCTGTGATGCTGTGTCCTAAAATTAACCAGTACTGTACATTTTAGAGCACCAGTAGTTTTCCTCCCCAAGACTTAACTGTCACCCACTCCGTAGATAAATTCACAGGACCTGGAAGTTTGTATCTAAACTGACTCTTGTGTTATAAATGAAACATTAAACAAATTATTGCTTCCTGTTAGATGATGCTTCAACTTCAGTTTGCAAAGAAAATTAAATTTATTGTGAAAATGAGGGCAAGTGCTTCATGTTTCAGTATCAGACTGGAAGTATGCTGATGGGCTTTAGTTACAATCCCCAATAAACTGAAATACCCTGAATGATTTGCAACTGTTAGCCTCACATTGCCCTCTGTCTGCCCTGAGGTAAACCAGGTTCTCCTGAAAGAGTCTTTCCCATTTTGTCTGCAGCAGGAAATACACCCAAAATACTGAACTGAAGCAGCTGGTCAATGGCAGGAAATTAAACCAACAAGCTGCATGTTTAGGTGCAATGCAGCATACAGGATGTATGATTTCCATTTTTTTGCTATCTGATGTCTTCCCCTTGTTTTTAAGGATCTCAGATCTCTTATATGGTCCCCTACTGCTACCTCTAAATTTCACTGACTCACAGTAGTTCTCCCCAGCATTATTTTAATCTAGGAATTTGAAGGGTTTGTTTGCAAGAAGGAGGCTGTAATCAAGACAAAATAAAACCTAATTTGAGAGGAAATATGTGAGAAATTAGGTTTCTGCTGCTACCTAGATTCTGAGCGAGATCAATGGGAATAAAAGGGTGCCATTGATATATTTTTATATATATATATTTCCTATATATCTCTTCAGGCAAGTATAATACAGATGGTTGCTCCAACCTTATTCTTCAGATAAAGTGGCAAGTGACGGGGCTCTTTTCAATTTGCCAATTCATTATGTCGCTTGTTGAGATGATTTGAAAAAAATAACCGGGTTTGGAAAAACAATTTAGAAGTGCATTTCACTTCAGAGCTGCTTCCCAGCCATTAATTGATCATTTCATTATGAAAAAGCGTGTCTTTTTTACCCCACTGCCCAAGACTGATCTTTGCTTGAGGGATAATCTGTCTGCTGGCAAACAGTAGCCCTGGTCCCATTCCTTTTACTTTGGATGGACCAGTGTTTACAAGGAGATTGTCTAACTCTATTAGTATAAAAATGTCAGCAGTAGCCAAAAGCCCACGTGCTTGAAATATCTGTAGCAGCAAATAGGTTGAATATTGTGCAGTGATGAAGAGAAAAAAATCTTAAAACTCTTCAGTGAGAACACACACCAGAGGGATGGCACAATTTCCCTCCTGTGTTCTGTCTGTGTGGACTTCTGCAGCTCCAGAGTGCACACAGCTATTTGCCTTCTAACCCAGCGAGCAACAGGCTAAAAATAGTGCTGAAAATCCACTCCGTGGATACTGAGCAGTGCTCCAGGAACTTCAAATTTAAGCCCGTTTTTTCCCTAGCAATTATAGGCAGTGTCGCAGAAAAGGAACCCAGGGCTTATCACTCTTTGCAGAGGAGATGTTCCCGTTTGCAAGGGAAAACATGTGCCTATAATACATATTAATGCACCAGCGTGCCTGTGCATGCTCACTTCAGGTTCTTGGGAGCCTTCCTGCCTTGATGTCTTTCCCTTTGCCACAGCTGGAAATAAAATAATATCCAGAAAGTGGAGCTGCATTTGCCTTTCAGACACTGCCAGTGAAGACTGTCCCAGGCACTACAAACTTTTAAATTTGATCCCCAGTACCACAACCCCTGCTCTGCACAGCCCACTGTGGTAACTATGCACTGAGACGTCTGGTTTAGATATGCACTGAAAAATTACAGACCTGAATGCAAGGTATAAATCCCCAGAAGATGAGATCAGATTGGCAAAAGGCTGCTAACACTGAAAAATCTACCCGAAAGCAAGATGACCACTAGTGACACCAACCAGAACAGAGGACTGCTCTGACCGTGAGCGTTTCAGGTAGCTGCTGCTCATTTAAAAACTTGTATTCTAATGTGCAGGGCAAATGGTAGCTAGAGCACGCTGCAGCATAGCAATTATTGCTAGGTTACCTGACAAAACCCAGAAATATTCCCTCATTCACGTTTCCTTTTCAGCATATCCCACTGACCTCTGAAAATAAGGCTGATCTCCCCACCAGGTTTTGAAACAAGAGCACTTTCTAAGGAGATCAAGATCCATATCACAACAAGGCACTGGCATCTCCCATCACACAAAGAGAAGAACAAAACCCTGAAGATACCATGAATACATCTCTTCAGTGACAGAACTGCTGTTGAAAGTGTGGATCCTAGAGAGAGTTGGTTTCTTTCACCAGCAGCTTTTGTTTCTAATTACTGAGAGGGAAAAAAAAATACATGTCAGAAAAAACCCCAGTTTTTAAGGAAATGTTCCCACTCAGCTTTTAAAAAAGAAGCTGTCTGGTTGGATGGTTTGGGGTATCCAAATTTTTAATTTCCACTAAAAAATATGCTCAGACCCTAGATCCCACACACACACAGATATTACTGTCTTTCATAGAGAAAAAGAAAAGCAGAAAACCCTCAATGCCGGAGTGTTTTGGGTTGTGCCATAAAGAACACTAAAATTGAAGTCTACAATACAAGGGAGATGCAAACAACACACAAAATATCATTCCTTTTTTTTCTGAATGCCCTGAAGTTACACCTCCAGGATTTTTGTGACAGGCAGACAGTTCATTTCCTTTTATCTCCACTTGAATTTGTACCTCGGTATTTTCTCCAAAGTCTTGCCCTACTTTTAGCAACAGCAGGGCAAAAACATACAAAGAGAATAAACAAGCTGTCTCTCCTTGAATCTCTTGAAAAGGAGTTGTGTCCCAGCTGGGATGAAGGTACACAAGACTCAGAGGAGGGGAAGGAGGGAGTCAAGCTCAACGGATACAAAACCTGAAGTCAGTTTTTGTGAGACTGTATCTGTGTGCTATAGGCTGCTTCCAGAATCAGAAATCCTGACCATGAAGGAAAACTGGAAATTTCCCCACAAAATAAGCCTTGATATGAGAGAGGGTGTGGCTGTGCAAATGAAGAGTTGCATAACTGATTTCCTCAACTGTGCAAAGTCCTAAAATGTTCAGTCAGAATGTGCAGACCTGAGGCTCCATAACTGTTTGTACCGAAATCATTCTAAGAGACCACTCAGAACAATTTTCAGAGTGGGATGTCTTATTTCATTGACTAAAACAATTAAAATCTTCATTAAGCTACAGGCACACAGCTACCTCTGCAAATCTGAGACTGATTATCTCATCTGTCATAACCTGGTGACCTTTAGAAAGGCAAATGTGCACCATGCAGTGATTTTGCTTTGAATCTATCTTGCTAGAAACTCTTAACCGTACAACCATTTCACATAAAATATAACATAGCTTATTGTGGTATTTTATTCCTCTGTCCACACAGTTCACAAGTCACTTTGAAAGCAATCAGAAACATTCTCTGCCTATGTTTTGATCAAAAAAGGAGCTAAGAAATGCCTCTTTTTTTGAAGCAGGATAAGCATTCCCAACAACACTTTCTCTGAAAACCAGAATAAAAAGTGCAAACTATAAACACTCAAACATCATGTATAACATTAATGCTTCCCTTTGTCCTTTTAAAGATTTATTGTCTTTGAAGATGCTGCCTCTCAACAGTTCACCACAGCAAGGCTGCATAATGCTGACAGCCCAGCCAAGGCTTGCAGGAGAAATATATAAGAGTTCCTGAAACAGAGCTGACATGAATCGAGTTTCCCTCGACTTTACAGTCCCTCCCTCCAAGTCCTTATTGCTCCACCAGGAAGCAGTGAGAAGTTGGAACACATTGTGGGAATTGTTATTTAAAAGCAAAGTACTGCTGCAGTGAGCCTCTTTTTAAAAGGATGCTCTTAATTTTGATAGATATTCATATTTCAAGCTATTAAAATTGTTGGAATTCAGACAGCTCGTAACATTGCTATAAAAATCACTTTCTGCTGAAAACACATTGTGAAGTTGGTCCCATTGGAGCTGGACCAGCTGTCAGCAGGGCATTGCTTTTTCCATTTAGGAAATGGTATTTGCATTCCTTGGTCCAAAACATGCCAAAATCCAAACCAAACCTCCATGGGGGCTATGGTGCATTGCTGGTGAGTCAAAATTCAGCTGATTTTGGCCTAAAATATTCAAGGTATCAGGGTAAGAAGTAGAAAATGAAGCAAAGAAAGACAGATATAATAACCCAGCCTTCATCCCACACATGGGACTTCCAGGCAAGATTTTTGCTCTTCCGGGTTTTTTTTTGCTCCATGTGTTCCAGAAAAAGCAGAATGGAAGAACGCCCTCTTAATAGAATAAAAATATTGGCTACCGTGTAATATCTTCCCCTGCTTTATTGCTGCACAAAGAACACCAGAATTGGGGTTTTTTTGCTAGCAGTGAGGCAAGCAAACAAATTAAAAGCCAGCAAAGAACTCCCCACAAAGAGGAATAATTAAGGAGAATGTTAATGAGGAGAAAAAAAAAATAAATCTATGACTACAACCTTGCTTACAGCCGCCTACACATGTTTTTGAAAAGACTGCCCCCAGTTTATCTTACCTTCATGTAAAAATAAGATGTTTTACACTTCCTACAAGCAAAAAATTAACATAGAATAGCTTCTGCCATTCTGGCTTACCTCTGACGCCATCAGTTCATGTAGCCGTGTCCTTAAACACATTTCAGCATTACTGTCACCAACCAAGGCAGTACAGCCTTGCAAAATTTCCCTGACTGTAATTAAACAGCTCATTTCCTTTTATTTAATCCTGAAAAGCAATAAGATGTTATTAGCAGGTGGAAGTTTTAATGCCAGTTTATTAGTGGCACTGACTCGGTGCCTGCTGATAGTTACTGTGAAGGCCAAAAGGTTAACAAGACTTGGCTGGGATGCAGCAGCTTGCCAGGTGTTTTCCTTGTGGCTGATGGAGCAAAGCCAATAGAAATTATCAGTTTTTAGCCACTAGCAACTCCTCCTTGCAACACAGAAACTTGATTTTCCTTAAATACAAAATTAAAAAAAAGAAAGTTTTACTTCTTGTATCTTGCCGCAACAACTGCCACGTAATTTGTAATAATTAGATCCAGCAGCAGCTAGCTTTCTCTTTGATTTCAACAGCTTCCTCACAAAATACAAGTACAAGGATAGTGTAGCACAGTAAAGTAATAAGGATCTGTTCAACAAAATAAAGTTTCACAGCCTTCTGTATTCTGTAAACAATATTTAAGGCACAGAACAGGTGTTAAAATTTTTCTGGAGGAGTTTTAATTATCTAATTCATATCTGTAGAGTTGTAATAAAATAACAAAAATATGATTAAATATGAGGCAAGCAGCATGCACAGATAATAAAAGAAATGCACACTGTGGTTTTGGACCGAATACACAGGTATTTGGTCCAAAATAAAGCAGATGGCAAACCAAACACATAAGCATCCACTTTATCTTGCAGTTCCTGTGGTTCTCTGATTGCTTTTCTTTATTTTGGGTATTCCAGCACATATGTAAAATTAGGCAGATGAAAGACAGAGGTGAGAGATTCATGTTCCCCAAATTCATTGTCAGAGGGGAAAAAAAAAACCAAAACCAAAACAAATTATCTTATGCACAGCAGTGTCCTGAAAAACACATCCATCAAAGCCAAGTAAATGATATTATTTGAGTATACAGGTTGTTCCCTTGTACTTCTTCCTATTTAGGACTACACCCTAACTACAGCGTTCACCAAATACTCCAATCTTTTAGGACTGTCCTTTTGACCGTGTATGTGTCTCTACAAGTATTTCAAAGGGTCTCAAAGGCTGGAGTGAAGTTCTTACACTGACACCAAAAGCAGCTTTGGCGAAGCCAGGATTTTATAATCAAAGAGCTAATTCCAAATTGAACGAATAACCACTGTGGGCAGAGAGAGCAGGGGGATTTCTGTGCAGCAGAAACATTTGAAAACTATTTTCCAGATGAATTCTGCTTCCCGAGGAGCTTGTATCTTTGGGGGCTTGTCTTGCTGGAGAGGCAAAGCATTTCAGGCAATTTGTTTGAAAATAGTTTTATTAAACTGTTCAGCCTCATTCCCTGCCTGTCCATTGTACTGCATCTTCTGTTCAGAGCCCTATCATTCTCACACTGCTGCTAATGACAACAAAAAGCTCTGCTTCTTATCTTCAGAAAGATAAAGCTGAAGTATCCTATGAGCACAAGAGGTAGTACATTAGGACAAACCTTGGAGTGTATAATGGTGATGTCAAGAAAACAACTTCACTGGGCAATTTTTTTCCAGTGTTTTTCCCCCTTCACGGTGGAGTAACACATTCAATCCTTAATATGAAGTTTGAATTTTCCACATCCCAACCTCTGTCCGTTGCCTCTTGCCGAAATCAGTAAAGATTTTTGCAAGGTTTCCCTCTGTTTTGCAAATGTAAACAAGGCCCAAACCATTGCCATCATAATTACTATCCTATATCCATCTTCTGGAGGAACCTCCAATATTCCTCAGTAAGCAACTTTTTGCTTTTAAATTATTTGAAATCCAGCAGTAGCATTACACAATGCATTTTTATTAGCACATTAGCCAAGAAATGATTCAAGAACGTAACAGCTTTTCTGCAGCGGATTTAAATTATCATCAATCATTCGATAAACTCTAACAGAATTTCCCCTTCCAGCACGTTCTGTCAAACAGCACTGCACGTTTTCCTGACTGAGGCTTATGGTGGCCAAAAGGCATCTCTGAGAAGACTACACTATCAAACTTGGACATGGGGGATATGCTATGTGTTTTAAAAAGCAAAATTGTTCTTGGAGTTTATCCCCCTCTCCCATTATTTCCTTTTTCTTTAACACTGCAGTCTTCACAAGAATGGCATATCATCATCTTTCGAAATACCTTTTGACATATCGCTCAAGTAATCACAGCCACCAGTTTTAGCAGTTTACTGACATATATATTTATTTTTCTCAGTGTTCTTGTGCTCAGTTTTTCCAATGGTGTTTTACTTTCCCCTTAATGCAATCCAGTCCTATAAAAGCCTTCTATTCCTATACAAATTGTGTTTGAGCTGCCCAGGAATGCGGTTGGCTGTGCAGCAATCCTACAGTCACTTGGCAGAGGCACAGCGCTCTTCCTTAGTTAATCCAGAAAGATTTCTGACTCTGTGGAATGGTCAAGATCCAAAGCAGAGTGAAATGTGGATTGCAGCATCCTCACTGCAGGTAGATGCTAAAATGGCCACGGCTGTACCTATTCTGCAGCTGAGCAGAGGGCACTGCAGCCCAAGCCTGAGGCCTGTGACAAACACCACCCAAATTTAAATTAATTCTATCTGATCCTGATGAAATGTTAAGTCAGGACAAATGCAGTCATCCTGTACTCACTGCAATTATTGTGTCACTTCAGAGCAAGGTACAGCCTTGTTTCAGCCTCTCCACGTGAAAATAAGATTAAACCATTTATCATTTGGAATTATCCACGGTCTTATCACAACTTGTAATTTACAGTGTATATGCCTCACTTTTCCTTGGCATTTAAATTTAACACATGGACCTTTTTTATTAGACAATAACCAGCCAATGCTTCCAGCTTAGTAAAAGCTCACAAAGTAAGAGGAATCCTGTTAGATAATATGGCACAAGTCATCCAGGCTAGAAGAATGCTTCCCAAAAAGTCATTATGTTTTTATATCCTTTGACTAAATGATGTCTGGCTAGTACGGTTAAGATTTATAACAGGACCTTGGTGTATGGGATTCTGGGAATGTGGCCTAGGAGCCCAAATTTTCGTTTAACATGTGTGTTAGCACTTTCGTATACATGTGCATATATGCACAGAGCTTACCTATGAGAAAAAACATATTTTTATTTTAAATATTTTATTAAGATGCATTCCTTTTTTTCTTTCTCTCTCTCTTTTTTTTTTTTTCCTAACATATCTGTGACAATGTACAGCCAGAGTGTGACTTTCAAAAACATTCAAGGGAATACTCTACTCTTTTTGAAACAAGAGGTCTAAGTTTGCTTTTACTAAAAATTTGTGGCACTGGGCTCCAGAGAAAATAGACCAAGTAGCTGAGTGGTTTAAAACCTCTGCCTTGCAGGACATAGGGAAGTAGCAAGAATGGATCTGTTAAAAAATAAATAAATATATAAATATATATATTTCCAGAGAAGTCCAATTGCAATTTTGAAAATATTACCAAGAGAGAAATGGAAGGGAATGTAACAAATTCGACACAGTAGGATCTAAGTAAAGAATCTGACAATATACAAAGACAGCTTCGCAAACATCTTGCAGAGAAGAATTCACCCAAGTAAGCTTGAATATGGATGCCAAGGTACAAAAAGCCAACTAAAATTGGTTTGATCCAAAAGTAGTAACAAAATGTCATGGGGAATTTCCCATGTCATGGACAGATTCCTTTTCCCAATGTTTTCTAAGCTTTGCCAGCAAAAACCTGAGGTTTAAGAGTTTATTTGACAGCACATGTAAAGAAGATGAAAGTGGAAAGGGATGAGCAAAATCTAGAAACAACATGGCAGATCAACCATGCAAGAAAATTAAGCAGCACCCAGATTTTGTGAAGCTCTGTAAAGATGCAACTGTCATTTATATCATTTTGCTCCTCGTCTCTTTCCACTGGTACAGCTTGTCTTTTAGACAGCCTCATCTCTGGAACAAGGCTTGTTATTTTGCTGAGTGTTTTATTCAGTTTCTAGCAAAATCGGTCCCTGAATGGATGAGATTCCTCGTGGTATTACTTCAATATAAATGTTAAACAACAATATTATTGTTATGCTATATAGCTGATCCACATCAAGGGATTTGGAGTTGATTCATTCATCACTGTCAGGCAGGCAGTTTAAATTCCATTTGAGCCCATATGCAACAGCCCAAGAATAATGTGATCACTTTTTAAGGATGTGAAGGGAAAAGGGGTCTTGGGAACAATTCAGAATGAAGGAAGCTCACTTAAAAGCTGCAGTCAAACTGGATATCTACAGCTTAATCCAAATTACTGTCCCTTATTGGCTGCATCTCTGGGTTGCACTGCAGCTCCAAAGACTTGTCTGCAGGGCACTCCTCAAGCTGGTGTAGGAGTGAAAGAGGGGAAAGAGTACCCTGTGCTCCCCTGGACTTTTTGCCACGTGCCAAAGTCGTGATGCCATGGACTGGTTTCAGCTAAGCAAGGAGAAAATTGCTCCCAGAGGGACACAGTGCCTGCTGCCACAGCAGTCAGTGACATTTGGTAGGCAGCTGGCACTTGGAGATGTCAGGTGCTGGACTTTTGGGTTCTTCCCAGGATGGTGCTGAGGCCTTCCTTGACTTGAACTCAGTGACAGCCAGCAGGGCAACACAGCAAGAGAAGCTCTGCCTTGCCAGAGAGGACAGCAGGAGACAACATCTAACTCAAGCATATTTGTCTGGGAAACAAAATATTGAGCTCTTCACTGGACTCTTTGTTTCCTCAGCCATCCAGCAGGCTGAGAGGTTTCATAAAGCATTTCCTAGAGACCACAGAATTTCTTTGGTGTATGGATGCTTCTTTCTACACTCACATTAAAGCTTCAGTGCCTTTCTGCCCTCAGCACTCCATTTTCTCCCCTGCTAGAACACGAAGACCTAAACTTTTCTTCTGCTTGATATCATTTTCAAATAATCTTTCAGGAAATCCTTCTGCTTTACCCGGTCACCATATTCCATCTGAAGTGGCATCCCTGCCACCAAAATCAAACTGCATTAGGCTCCAACACAACCACCAGGCCTAAAACTGAATTAAAGTTTGCAGATAATCTGAAAACAAGATCATCTTATTAAGACACTGAGATTTATCTGGCTCCAGTTTCACTCAAGGTCTATTACTTATTCTTACTTACCATGGTATGCAAGCAACACCATGCAAAGCTCAGAATATATTACCCAAACAAGCTTAATTCCTTTCCTTGACAGCATACTTCAAAATGGCTACCAGAGATAAGAAGTTTGGGAATTATCTCTTTTTCTTTTGGATACAAATTAGTGGAGTATCTTAGTATGGCAGTCAGGGACCAAAGGCAATTTAATTGGATGAAATACAAAAACAAGGTCCTGACTCTCCATGTTCGGTGAAAAACCCAAGAGATTCTTGCAAGTTTGAGCATTCAGCCTGTGTTTTCTCTAAATGCCAAATGAGATTAAATTCTGAATATCATGTTGCACCAGGGGAGGTTTAGATTGGGTATTAAGGAAAATTTCTTCATGGAAAGCGCTGTGAGGCACTTGAAGAGGCTGCCTGTGTGAGTCACCATCCCTGGAGGTATTTAAAAGATGTGTAGATGAGGGGCTCAAGGGCATGATTTACTGGTGGACTTGAGAGTTTGGACTTGATCTTAAAAGCCTTTTCCAACCTAAACAATTCTATGATTGCATTTGACTTGCACTGTACTTCTCATTTGGAAAATTCTGTATTCCAGGTTAAAAAAAATCTGTGAAAGGCTGGTGGATTGCTTATGAAATTCTTCACAAGGAAAAGCATAACAAATACAGCTTAAGATATCACTAAGCATTAATAGTGATTGTGGACTATAAAAAATAAAGTTAGGATAGGTACATCTAAAAGCATGATTCCAAGATGAAGTGTTTTCTCTGTATGGTGCAATGAATTTGATGTAGTAAAGCAGTTTTGACTCTTTAAAAAAATACGTAAGAATTTTTCTCTCTCTACAGCAACAGTTTCATCCTTTTTTTTTTTTTTTTTCCATTTTACCTAACAGCTGTGGGGTCAAAAAAACATTTCCAAAGGAAAAATATTTTCTTTTCTTTCTAAATGCTGTCCTTGCTCGCCGGTTACCTTCACTTAGGAAAGAGCAGCAGCTGAGCACTCAGCAGCCCCTGAACTCCTGCATCTCTCCCATTGCGTGCCGGGGTACCCAAGGGCAGGAAAACAACCCTCTCAAATGCCTGACTAATGCACTCCGCTTGAAAGAGACACGGCTGTTGTCACTGGCCTCTGGAATGTTTGCCAGCAATTGGGGCAGCAGGATAACGGAGAAAAGGGCAAGGAGAGGGGGAGAGAGGGAGGCAGAACATGCTGTGCTGATGCTGTGTCACAAGAAATGCAACTATGCTGTGTTTGTTTACTAACAAAGATGTCAAATGCTTGCTTGATGCTTGGGGATTTTCATATTCCATTCAGGGATTTGGCTGCACTGTGTCTTATGGTCGAGGAGCTTCCTGAGGGCTTAGGGGTGCAGATTTTCCTTTTTTCTTCTTCCCTTTTTTTTTATTTTTGGCCTTTAATTTTGCTGACTTACGTCTAGAACCAGAATTCTAGAACTCACAAAATTATTGTTAATAAAGGCACAATAATCTTTCAAAGTATCCCGAGAGACTTCTCCTGAGAGCTACACACAACCTTTGCATGTTTCTGATGGCAACAGGGAACCCAAGCCCGCCCAAGACAGGCAGTGGTGCTGGGGATATCACCCTGCCTCTCCACTGCAAGGAGTGAACTGGAAATGAAGGAGTTCAACCTTTCTGCTGAGGCACACATTGAGGGCAGGGTGTTAAAGCCACTGGGTGAGGAAGGGAGGTGGGCAATGCAGGATTCAGGAACCACTGACGTTTATATACAATTTATTTAGTTTATTACCACTGAAGTTGTAATAAACTAAGTATAAATGTCATAATAACTGCTGAGACTGATTTTTGTTAATCACTATGTAAAAAAAAGGTGTCCCCACTACACACCTCACAAAGAAAATACAACAAGTGATGTTTTCAGGATTTAGAAGAGAAATAAAAAGGGTTGCTTAATTCCTACAAGTTTACTGATCATTTGAAGAGAAACCCAAAACAAATCAGAGACACAAAAGTTTTCTTCCGACTAGCCCTCTTTAAAGGCCAACTTTTTTTCGCCAGAGATGCTTTTTGCTCCTGCTTCAGGCCAGTTTTTTTCTTCTAATTTTTTTTCCCCCAGTGTTTATTTTTTAAGCTTGTGTCTGAAATACCACCACTGTCCCTCACTGTGAACATGGTCATTTGTGGATCAAAACAGCAGTGAGGAGAGACAAGCCCTGACCAGCAGATCCCTGAAGAGGAGCCTCAACTCCTCTCCATGCTCCGATCATAGCCATGCTCTTCTGACTGATTTGTGCCATCATGTGGCCACAGGCAGCAACAAACCAATTTTAAACAATTTTAAACGAGGTGAAAGTGAGACAGAAAGAGCAGTGACTGCAGGAAAGCATCATTCAGCCCTCCCTCTCCAGCAGGAGCTCAGGGCTCCTCAGGTGACGCTGCCCTGCCTCTCCCTGCACGGCCGCTACCAGGCCGAACGAGGGGTTATAATCTTTGTACCCCTGGTAAATGTGTTGCCGCCACAAAAATCAAACCCTAATGCACCTCCAGAGAGTTCTGCATCTCTAGTAGGTGCCTTTATATCCTGGCAGATCAGAGAGGAGCTCCATCCTGCTCGGCTGCTGCCGAGGAGGTGCTGACCGAGTACCCCGCCAAATGAATCACGCTGATGAGCTGTCTGCAGCAAGCTGCCCGGGGCCCAGCACACAGGGGTCACCTTTACACACAGCAGCACAGGAAAATTACAATTTCAAAAAAACATTCAGGCACTTAGACTAAAATAGCAGATCCAGTCATTTTCACGAGTGGCGCTTAACACAATTTCACGGCCTTGCGGCGTGGCTGAGAGGCATTTTCTGCTCCTCCGTCTGGTCAAGGCTAAGGAGAGTGATTAGGGCTGGAAGAGCTGATGCTCCAAACACGGGGGCATGGGACTTGTGGCACTGTGTGTTACAGAAAACTGATGGGCACAAGGCAGTCCCTGAGCGCTCACAGGTCAGGCTGGCCAGGCCACAAACACAAACACAAAATCGAACCCTGGTCTGGGGATGCCCAACTGCAGAGCCACCTCTCCTCAAATCCATGCATATAAATATTGGAGGCTGAAAGTAAGGCTTGTGCCAGAGAATAAAATAAAATACAAACCAGCCTGTTGAACTACACAAAGTGAAGGAGCTGGGCTTTACTTAAACATTTATTCATAGAGCTTAAAGGCAGACAAGACCCTTACAACCATCTTGAATGACCTCCTGTCTGCCACACACCACTAAATTTTACACAGTTACCATTGAAAAAAGCCTAGTAACTTCTGTACAGCTAAAGGATGCCATCCATAGAGAGAGATTCAGTCTTGATTTCAAAAAAATCCCAGCAACTCAGAGGCCAAACATTTCTCTTGGGAGCTTGTACCCTGCACAGTTAAAACTGTGCCTCATTTGAGTTCCTCTGGCATCAACTTCCAATGACAGACCTGCTGTGTCTTTCTATGCTCACTTGAAGACCCCATTACTACCCATTAATTTCTCTTGTCAAAGGCACCTACATTTTGCGATCGAGTCATCCCATTGACAACTTTTTGAGACCTACACAGACTGAACTGGTTTTGCATTTCTCACTGCTAAGAGTCCTCTCCAGTCTCTGGATGATTTTGGAGCCTGTTTTCTACACTGGCTGCAGTTTTTAACATTGGATCACAAAACAGTTTTTCAAGAACTGAGGAAAAAAAGCAGAATCTTTGCCAATGCACTAGACAGATAAAAATTCTCTTTTTATCACCTCCTACTCCTTAATTCCTTACCAACAGCCCACATCTCAGTAGGCCTCTGACACAGCCTTGCATTGAAGGCTTGAGATTGTCTGATGCCAAAACATTCACCCTTTTTTGATTTGGGAGGATACAATTCCCTGTTTCAAAGCTACCACTGCTGTTCAGTGGTTCTAAATCAGTGGTGCTCCACACTGGGCGGATTTGAAATCCGTATTGTTTGAATGTGACTTTTATGGGAGTGGAGCCCAGCTCCTTGGTGATCTTGACCTGCAAGACTGTCATTTGCCCTCAGCATTTAACATTTTGATGCCTTTGGTGTCGCAAGTTTTATGACTCTTAAGAGTACTTTTAGTCCCAGGTGATGAATGCCATGGACCATGCTGAGATGCACCAAAAATGTTACTCTGGGGTAGTGGCTTCCCACTGATGAGTGCTTCCACATTTGGCGAGTCTCAAATAAATTAAAGGCACACTGACAAATCCAAAGACTGCTCCATCTTCAAGCAACCACGACACTACATCAAATTCTATATCACTGCAAAAGTCTATTACATCTTTGTGGATATCAATGCAGTCCCTAATCAAAAAGCCATAAATCTGACTGACATGCTCCAAAAACTCCCCTCTACTTGCATTTACTTTTATCTAAATCTATCAATTCTGTATAAATCAAGTCTGTGTCACTAGCCCAACACTGGGCCTGAAAGAGCCACTATGCTAACATGGATTGTCCTTATCACCAAAGTCAATTTGAAATAGGAGTTCTGTGATTTCCCCAGTAACCCAGAATCAACGGATACCAGAAAAATACAGTTTCATGTCACTGTTTTCATCCTTGACAAAAGGCACCTTCAATCAGCCAGCCTGGCTGTTCACCTCTCAGAGACACTATTCAACATAATAATTAGCAATTCCTATGTATTTGCCATCTAACAGGCTAAAGATCATTATTTCCTAACCTGCTATCCTGAAGTAGAAAAATGCATCTACTGGGTCCTGAGTGCAACACATACGAGACAGAAAAAGAATTAAGTTCTGGCATTTCAGAAATTCTAACAAAATTTCATTGCTGGCTGCATGTCACAGAATATGTCTCTGTCTCTAGAGTCAGTATATGGACTCTAAAGCCTGAAGATTTTTCCACCTGAGAGGACCTTGAGCTGGATGACCACTGAAGGATAAAGACCACACCAATATAGCAGAGAATCCCTCTCCCCTAGCACACAAACCCCTTTTCTCAGATACAACAATTAAAATTTACACAAACTACTGACCAACAGAGCTATGAGCCATACAGAACTGGCCACCAGATATAAGCTTGGTCGAAAGAGACTGGGATTCAGAGAACGTTAATTCCAGAACTGAAGGTCTGTATCTTCCTGATGAAAATCCATGCAAACCATAGATGAGCTTAGTTGAGCTGGTGCATGGCAAGGAAAACCACTTCTGCTCAGTGACAACCCAAGGTCTTTTGCAAAATATTGACTTGATCTCTTGAATTTCTTGTAAAAGCAATTTGTAATTTGATGCTGTTGTCAGAGACAAGATGGTCCTTGGGATTAGCATTAACAAGCTGCTAAAATTTGGCAGAAAGTGCACGTCTTACATGATTTTCAAGAAATGTACTTCAGCTACTTCAAGATAACAACAATTAATTCTGCAGAGCAAATAAAAAAATAAAAATAAGCAACAGTCATTGAGTTATCAGATACAGAATTAAAAACCAATAGCCAAAGCACTAAATAAGAATTTCATGAACCAGATCATGTTTCAAGGAGCAGTTGAAGAACAAAACACCTTTGAGTCACAAGCTCCTCAGACAAGATGAGTAAAATTGCCTCACCTTTATCTTTGAACTATCTTATCCTTTCATTTGGCCGTCATTAACTTCAAATACATCACTCATCTGTCCCCAAATTTAAACATTATTTAAATGGATTAATAAGAAAAGGGCATCACTGAACTGATGGCATTGTTCCAACCACCTTTACTGGAAGAAGCTGTATCACAGCATCAGAGTGACCCCTCCCAGAGCCAGCTGAGACATCAGCCATAAAATTAATGCTGGATTTACATGGAGAGAACAGCATCAGTTTAAGGAAAAAATCTGCCTAACCCACACCGAGTTTGGAAGTAGCACATAAGAATAAGAACTCACTAACCAAGGAATATGCCTTGCCTAGGATTCACTATAATGTGAATTTTCACTTCAGAAAGGGCTACAAAACTCAGGAACCATAATTCATTTATTCAAATGCTCCTGAAAAAATGGCAACTTGCCACCAGATGAACATCCTGCAAATAAATAAAAGGTGGCTTCGCATGAGAGGACTTGTTCTCTATTCTGTGAAGGAGCAAAATGTGTACCTTACATGGAGATAAAAAACCTGGCAGCTAATTTAATATTAGTGCCCAACTCTGACAGTGCAACATGTTTATAGAATTTATATAGCTAGAACGGACCTTAAAAGTAGTGACTTCATCCTGCCTCAGTCCCAACACCAGGACCATTATATTTGTTTAGGTTCAGTCCAAAATAAAGATTCTGTTGCAACCTGGGTTTAAGAGAAGCAAGCATCTAACTTCCACACCGAAGATCAAAACTGGAAATATCTCCAAAACTGGAAATATCTCCAAAATCCTCAGGGAATGAAGCATGAATGCCAAGAATATTATATTACATTTACTGCAGCACTGAGTATGATTTGCCATCACATATTTAACCAGGAAGTTCCCACTGCTACTACCTTCCACACAAAGTCACAGAAGCCAATCTTTCAATCACAAGAGTCTAACACAATGAAGCCTCATCCTGCACTTCATTTAATCAGCTACCTGGAAACTTGTTCCAGACCGAATAAAAATATTCTTTTGGATTTCTGTTAAGCTTCAGCATAGCAGGTTACAATACTCTCACAATATATCCAATTCTGAGTGTGCTATTTGTCCATGAACTATCCTATATTTCTCATCTGTCACAGGTCATTTAGCTCAGACAGGATGATAATAATAGAAGGAAGATGCAGGGAAAAGAACACTTACAAGTTATCATGTTGACAGCGAAGGGCACAATACATGTGAGTTTGTTTTATCTTTTGCCATAAAATACTTGTCCAGACTTGGCGCTTTGTGAGGTTTAGGATATTTCAGTGCACCTTTCTTATGGATAGGGAAGGTGCCATTCCCACACCATATTCCCCTCAGGTTTATATCATATATAAATCATAGAAAAGTATATATATAAATCATATATGCCTTACCACTGCATCTATATTAAACTTATTAATAAAAATAATGGACAGCCTTCTCCATGTTCTAATGTACTTCTAAAGATATACATCTTCTAAAGATATATATTCTTCTAAATCTTCTAAATCTTCTAAAGATATACATTTTCAGATTGTTACATACAAATATTGAGTGTTTAATATGATTTATCATGAAGCATTAAAACTTAGACCAGTGAACTGTAAATGAAGAGTGTCCAAGAACAGAACTCTGCAGTATTTGTGCTGTTTTCCCTTCCTGTAGCTATTTTTTCATCTCTAGATCCCCTTTCTGGGGAATCAATAAAAGGCTTCCACTTATGTTTTAATGCCTCCCTCCAAACTTTTTATAGAGTGTAATATATTACAGTGGGCTGTTGTCTGCATTACTGTCACAACTTACTCTGTTTTAGTAGATGCAAATTATCCTTCAGTGCCTTCCGTGAAGAGCTGAAAGAACTGATCAGCCACCAAGGAGCAGCCCTCCTGTGCCTGGGGTGGAATTTCCTGCAAGAGGGAAGGAACAAGCCTGGGAGCCAACCTACTGCAAAAGCAGCTTGGCAGAAAATAACCTGGGATTCCTGGTGGACAACACAGGGAACATGAGCCACAACATGTCCTTGCAGCGAGGAAGGCTGGCAAGATCTTGGGCAGCAGAAAGCTCAGGGGAGAGCTGCTCACTGTAGGTAAATACCCGAATCATAGAATCATTTGGGTTAGAAAATGCCTTTAAGATCTTAGAGCCCAACTCTTAACCTAACACTGCTGAGGCCTTTGCTAAACCATATCCTTTGAACACTTCCAGAGATGTCAGCTCAGCCACTTCTCTGGGCAGCCTGTTCCAGTGCTTGATAACCCTTTTGGTGAAGAAATTTTTCCTAATATCCAATCTAAACTTCCTCTGGGGCAGCTTGAGGCCATTTCTTCTCATCCTATCACTTGTTGTTTCCACCACCCTGAAGGGAAGACTGAGCCAGGCCCTGCTCAGAGGTGCCCAGCGACAGAACAAGAGGAGATGGGCACAAGCTGAAACACAGGAGGGGCTGCCTGAACATCAGGAAACACTTTTTCACTGTGAGGGTGACCAAGCACTGGCACAGGTTGATCAGAGAGGTTGTAGAGGCATTCATGGGCCTTGGAGACATTCAGAAGGTATCTGGACATGGTCCTGGGCAGCAAATATACTTTCACAATCCTATAAACCTGTGGGAAATTCTCTTCCTAAACACAGGCTATTGTTAATTGGCCTATGATCTAAAGCAGGAGGGTTTCTATCCTCCATGGTCCCACCTCACTGCCAGCTGTTGCCCTTTTCATCAGGGATGAGGCCAGCATAAAGTGAATTAGCAGAGTCCCCCGGTCTGGTTGTTGTATCCAGCGTGGAGTAGTTCTGGAAAATACAAAGATGAAGATCTTCATCAGCTTTGCA
Organism: Cnemophilus loriae; assembly: GCA_013397755.1. NCBI lineage: Eukaryota > Metazoa > Chordata > Aves > Passeriformes > Corvidae > Cnemophilus > Cnemophilus loriae. The sequence continues at coordinate 318,968 of VZTF01004294.1, forward strand.
CATCTGGGGAAATGCTTCTTTTCTGATACAGGTCTAAGCAAAGAGAAGTAAAGCATTAGTTTATAATGTTTTAAAACTGCCAGGAATCTCCTTTGTTTTGTGTACTACACACACACACGACCGGGATCAACTCCCATGCATACTCATACACATATATTTTATTACTTTTTCTCACTCGAAGATCAATAATGTTCTAAGAACTGCTTCAGTTAAGAGCGCAGCTACTTTGCCTGCTGTAAAGCCACTGAGACATTTGGTTTGGTCTTCAAAATTGGCCAGCTTTACAGGCTGCCTCATGCAGAGCATTTAGAGGCAAGGGTAAAAGCTACCCTCTATGAATCCCATAAGGTCTTACAGTAAGTCATATCTGACATCCCATTTGTCATCCTGAAGTCCTGAGAACAAAAGACAAATAGACCTCAAAGTTGAAGGGATTCCTTCAGACAGAACTCACTTAAAAAGTAATAAGTTAATAAAGTCATCAGGCACACGGGCTAGGGTTTTGCTCAGACCTCTTTAAATAACTTCCTAGATAACGAAGAGAATTTAATTTTCCTGATAAAATTAGACCAATTAATCAGACAGCACAGCAAAGGATATATTTCCCTTCTATAAGGGGACAACCAGCTATGTTATGATAAAGAATTTATTAGCAAGAAGAGTTCTCCTTAGACTTCCTTGGGAGATGAAGGGCAAGCCAATAGTAAAATATTTTAAAGCTCATTGAGGGCTTTTGGAGCACTGGTGAAATGTGCACCATCTATCAAGGTTATTAAGATGAAACTATTAACCCTCTGACAGTTTAATAACCATTCTTTATGTTATAATAACACAGGGCCCCTTTGGGATCAAAGTTCCAATTTTGGAGGCACTGTCCATCATTTGTCAAGGAAACTGAACCTTTGTGTTGAGCAAAACAGCAACAGGATCAGCCTGCCCTACCTTTTCCTCCTAAACTATAGAACCTGGCACTTCAGGTCCAGGGTTCTCTCTTTTTATAGACCTTTTAGGGTAAATAGAGCCACTGGGTCAGCACACTTCTTGGGGGATCACAAACCACTGAACTAAAGGAACAAATCTGAAAAGAGGATTAATGAAGTGTGGTCTCACAGACCTGAACACCCCTGCAGCTCATGAGGGTTTAGACCATTTCCAGAACTGACATGTTGGGGTTCCAGACTAACATCCAACCCAGCACAGCCATCTGCAGGGTAACATGCCAGTACCGCCCAAAACATTGCTACCATAACAAAGATGAGAACCATTCCTCCAGAAAGGGAGTAATTGGTCCTGACAGAATGTGCAGATTCCACAGAAATCTCTCTTACAAGCTCATTTGTGTCCTTATAGCTATTCCACACCAATTCTATATATAGAATATATATAATATATATATTCCACACGTATTCTATATGTTTTGCTTTATCCTTGGGAATATTAAGGTTTACAATGCAACCAAGAATTCTGCTTCCCTAAGAAGTGGCAATGCATGATTGCCTTGCAAAGGAGTCTTTTGTAGAAATGTCATTGCAGCCATGTTAAAGTTTCAGCCAGATTGATTTCCAAGCTGTTCCTGTATTAAAGCAAAGTGCCTTGTTGTCAGCTTGGTTTCCTTATCCCATTCATCCTCAGCTGCCACAGCTCAGATTTATAATACAGCCATTTGAGGGGACGATGTTCTGGTTTTGGATGGGATGGAGTTGATTTTCTTCCTAGTAGCTGGTGCAGTGCTGTGTTTTGGATTTAGAATGGGAATGATGTTGATAACACACTGCTTTGATTGTTGCTGAGTAATGCTGGCTCCCCACCCCACAGGGGACAGTGAGCAGGGAGCTGCACGTTACTTTGTTGTCAGGGTTACACCACGACAAACACTCAAGATTCTCCTTGGATTTGGATCTGAGGTTTGCCTGAGCTCACAAGAAAGGCAGTGGTCAGTTTTGGAGGCTATGCCATATACCTTGCTTCCCCAAGAGGGAAAAAGAAATAACAAGAACACCTATAATTTTGCTCAAAAACAATACCCCAGTATTTAGATCATAGCTTTGTCTTTCTCCTACCTCTTCAGATTTAATTTTCTGCCTCTGCTGTATCAGGGAGCAGGCTGGTTGGTTGGTTTGTCCATTCAGTGTTCCATAAATGTCTGTTCTTGAAACACTTTCTGCCCCATTTTGCAAACCAGCTGTTCCTGGACAGGCCAGCCTTCGGCTGGTGTAAGAAAACACTGCCAGGCATTGAAGCCAGTACAGCAATGGACGAAGTAAGGATACGTCTGTATTTTTTAATACAATAGCAACCTCCGGGTGTTTCCCCAACATTGGTCACTGGCAAGATATCAGCAAAGCCTGCGCTAGCAGTCAGGGAAAGAGGTGACAACAAATAGTGGGAAGCAAAAGAAATCATACCTGAATACTCCTGAACACGGAAAATGCTGAGGCAGGGAATGGGGACACACATGGGGCAGGAAGGATGGAATTAGAAAGTATCCCAAAAACAGAGGCCCAGATAAACAGAGGTGATTATATTCACTGTCTGCTAGAGATCCGTAATCAACAGTCCTCAAGAGGTACCTTTTTTTCCTCCTGTAATTTTTGCTGACTTGGTTTATGTTTAAATGCAGAAATTACACCAACTTTCATAGACATTTGTGCATACCAGCATTTCTAATGTGTACTTTTGGCCTTGTGCCTAATTTGATGTCGTTCACATCTGTAACCTTGCTACTTTTTGAGAATTCAACCCTGACCTTCATCTATTCCTTTTCCAACGCAGCTCAGTTTTCTGTCCTACCCCACACTTGGCAAAATTGCATCGTGTTCCTCACTGACAGTCCTACCAGATGTCTTTGGGTGACCTCAGCACCCTTCTGCAACTGTCAACTCTTCCCAAGTTTCTAATTTAAACCATCTCCCCCAAATCTCATCAGTGTTTTGTGTCAGCAGCCTAGGAAAAAAAAAAAAAGACACTAATTTGCATAACCTTTCCTTTCTGCAAGGATCTGAGTGCCTAATAAGACACTGAGGATCTTCCTAATGTCATCTTCTGTCCTCATGTTTAGGCAAGGTCAAGCTGGGCTTCCCCGCTGAACTGGAACCATTTCAGAGGAAGATGTTGATGTTTCCTCCCTTCCCTTCCACCCCTGGGAATTAAGTGCAGCTCCCCAGATCCCTCACTGTCTCCCCAGCTCATCACATTATTTCTAGTCAGAGCTCCTTAGGATCCTTGCAAATGTAGGGATTTTTCTTTTTGCTGCAGTTACTGAAATCACTCCCAGAAAAACACTGCATCCCAAACTTGATGTCATGTGGGAAGTCACCTACGTCATCTAACTGGTTTATCAGTATTTTCAAATTTCATGTGAATATTCATTTTGTTCATCAGGGCTCTTGAGGATTGCTCTCTTTTGATCTGAATCTTTAGGCTTCAGTCAAAAAATACCAACATAAAACTTACGCCATTGCATCCCACATTGGATGATGATGCTGAAAAAAATCCCTCACTGTGCAGTCCACTCTCCCTACACCAGAAGCAAAGAAATCTGATGCAGTCACTGCCTCTTTCTCTCACCAGCTTTTCCTCCTGTTCCAGTCCCTGAGAATGTCTGGAATTTTGCACCTAGAATTAGAGTAAGGAAGGAGAGGAAGTTTTCTGGTATTTAAAGTTTTGATGGAGTTAGTTGTTTTTGTAATTCTTTTCTTCAAAGTGGTCTCTAAGAGTTCATACTTTGTGCTACTCTAATTAACAAACTTGCTCTTAATTAAGCTGCACGAGAGCTTTGGCTGTGAGGAACATGGGCACCTATTTTAAGTTTCCTTTTATTCCAAGCTTTTAAGAAGGTGTTTTTTAACTTCAGGCAGGCATTTAAGTCACATGAAGCTCAACAGCTTTTAAGAACCTGTGTTCTTTGCTGAATACAAAAGGATTTGGAGGCATCTTTAATTAGTCTGATGAAACTGGAGCTGGAAAGAACAGATTATGCTACTTTAATCTGCCTTTCTCTAAGTGTGTACATTTTGCATGAGAGGTACACGAAAAGCTGCAGAACCTCTCACCATTTGCTGTCCTGGTGCCTTTTAAACTGTCATGATTTATAGAGTATCCTTGGGATAGAAATCTAGATATGGCTTTCAGAATGGGAATAAATGTTTTGCAGATTACAGAACATTAAGGCATCAAGAAGCCCACAGTAAAGACCCCATGGGTCAGAGACCAAATAATTCACATTTCTTATTACTTAAATGTCTATAGTTGAGCATCACGAAGTGGTTAAAAGAAAAAAAAGAAAAAAAACCACAACAAATCAACTTAGAAATTTACTGTATATAGTTCGTTAAAACAAAGAATAAAAGAGGCAAATTGGATAGGAGAGGCAAAGCACTGAAATTAGCAGCCAAAAAGAGCACTATCAAAATTACTCTGGTTTTATAAAATCATGTTTTGCAGCAAACTCAAAAGCATTTAATTTCCTGTGAAAACTTTCAGACAGCCTGAAGGCATTGTTTGACCAGCTGTACAATATATCAGCTAAATGTCCTCTGAGTGAATAGATTCTCCTAGCAGAGGCACCTGCAGGATGTGTAACTTCTATTTCACACATTCGTTCCAGGCAGCCATGCAGCTCCACTGGCTCATCGTTTGCATTCACAATGGACAGCTGGCATCACCCAAATGAAACATTACATTTGCTTTTGCTGGCAAATAAATAAAAAAGCCACCAAAAGCCCCCCAAGGACAATAAAACCAACAACAACAAAAAANCCAAATTCTGAGATGTTTAATTGGACTTTCAAATGACAACAAATCAAAATATGCAGCTTTCCATGTATAATGAGGACTAAGGAAACAAAAAATAAACCCTTGCAATGCCCTAGAATTCCAAAGAGATGAGCTTGCCAAACCAGGAAGTTTGAAGAGGGAAGTATAATTATCTTAAGTGCTTCATTAACAGACCACGATGCAGCAGGAAAGTTAACCATATGTTGCACTTTGCTGAGGGAATGGAGAGAACAAAACAGAAAGCCTCATAAAATCTCCTAAGCATCTGCTGAGTTCTGCAGGGTAAAAAGCCTCCCCTTGCTTGTGTGAGTGGAAACATTTCCACTGATTTTTAGATGTGGTCTTGCACTTGACACAACCCAAGTCCCAGTCTCCTGTCTAAGCTCACCTGATTGTGATGGTGCAGACGCCACGGATCCTTGTTCTTTTTAAATCCCGTTAACCTTCAGGGCTGAAATTTGTTAGTAACACATGCATATTGCAAGTTCTTAATTTGGAGAATCATATACAAACAGGATGGGGGAAATCCCACCAGTTCCAGTGTCATCATTTCCAGGGCTCACTTTACAATAAGGAAACTTGCAGCAAGAGAGATCTCAGCCAGCACTTCTGACTTACCTTGAGTCGTTCCTGCTCTGACAAAAGCCACCTGACAAATTTCAACTCCCAACCTTCTGGAGTCTCTTAGGTGTTGTAGAACAGTTCTCAAATTCCTTCTGTACCTTTTGCCAACAAAAAGAATAAAACTTCTCTCCAAGATCCTTTGCTGGAAGAAAGATATATGACCATAAAGCATAGGCTTAACTGATTACACCAAGCAATGCAGCTTTCATACAGTGAAGGTATTTCCCTCCTGTTGATGGACAGGCACAGTGAAACAACAAGAGATTTAAAATCATGGAATGGCTTAAGTGGATGTCTATGCAAGAGAAAGCACCTTTAAACAGGCAACCGGATGAAATGCACAATTACATCCACAGGGAACAGAGGACAGTCCAACTTGTTCTTATCCAGGTGTTTCAGTGCTTTTATTTTCTTACCTTTTTGCTATAACGCTTCAAATGCAAAAGTGTACCTACAACTTTATTCCAAGAAATATTTGTGAACCTTTCTTGCTGTGCTCCCCTTGCTCTGCTCATTATTATTTGACAGCTCCTCACCAGGCCACTTTTAGTGATCTCATCTTCAATCTAGAAATTGGAGTTAAACACTATTTCCTTCTCCAGTACTGATCCCTTGAACGTCATATTTACCCCTCTGACCTCAATCACATCAAAAACAATGGAGTGGGGAGATGAGGGAAACTGGACTGAAGATAGACTGAGTCTAGCATTCAAGAATAAATGCTGCAGGCAAGCTTAGCAACGTGATGCTCTCAGAAAAATTTAAAAAGTAAACCACCTTTTTTTCTTAATGTCTGACAAATTTACTTTTAAGCAGCACCTTTAAAATTAATGTGAAGCACATACTGGAAATATTTGACAGCCTAGTGAGAGTTATGCTTCTTTCCTCTGGATTTTCAATGGAGCATGGAATCCAAACCCATTTTGTGCCTTGAAAAAAAAATCCTCTTCGGTATTATTCAAAATGCTGAGATCTGTGGAAATCTTGAAGCCTTCCTTCTCTCTCTTCTGATGGCCACATTTGTCAGTGGGTAAAGAGACTTGTGGCTGCACGGATCCAGCAATTCTCAGCCAGTTAATGCAGATGTAATTTCCTGATATTGTGAAGAACTGCTAATTGTTATTATCTCTCCCTTTGGTGCTATTAAGAAAAGGTTTAAACTGCTTCAAACTTCTGGACTGGTGAATCTCTTTTAAAAGCCACTTATTTAATCCTGGAAACATCAGGGAAATGCTACCAATGATAAAGTCCTGCTGTTAAAATAAATATTGAATTCCGGTTTGCATCTGTATTTATTTTTAATGCAAACTGCTAAGGATTTGTTCAGCAGTGGGAGTCTATTTATCTGCATAATGCATGCTCTTGTTTACACATTATCACTTGTTAAGTGTTATGTCTGCATATAAACAGACAAAAGAAAAAGCTGGACCGAAACCACATGAATCTGACAGGCAAACACTCTTGACAGAACAGACAAGGTTATTGGTTTTTAGCACATCCTTTTATAAATTGCCAAGTGATGACAATAGCCAGAATTTTATTAAGGCTTATAAAAGGCTCTGCTGCACTCTGCTCTTAATCAACATAGTGCAAATGTTTGCATAAATAACACAGAATCCCACGCAAGCTGATTCTCAGAACAAATCAGTTAGGCCAGAAGAGAAGGAGAAGAAATAGAGCTTCCATCCAGCAAGAGAGGAACCACTGCATTTTAGCAGGAATTGCTAAGGCCATGTTCTCGCCATCACATTTTTGGGATGGCATTTTCTAGCACGTTTGCTATTGACATGACACTTTTGAAATCCATGTCTGACTTGACTCAGTCAACATTTCGCCTATATTTAAAACATAATTCTGAATTTTCCAGGAGGCCACTTACACCTGGATGCAGCCACAGCATCACACCTTTCATCCACGTGATACTAAATTATTCAACAGGCATCTTTCACTAGCTGATTGTGATGGCTTCCAGTAACATGTAATTCCTCATTTCATACAAATTTTACAGGTAAAATTATTAATTAGGATTAAAGATCTGCTCTTAGTCTCAAAGGAAGAGATTTAATTGATGATACTTCTTCTGTAGCTTCTTCTGTAGCTATTTTATATTATAATATATAAATATTTATAGTATATAAATATTTATATATTTCTATATTATAGATACGTAAATATTTAATTTATATATAATCATCACTTTTCATCATTTATTCTGCTAAATTTATTGCTGTTATTTTATTATTGTGTTATTTATGGACAAACTATAAAGCATAGCACTGAATACTCTGCTAGGCTTTGCTGAAAATCCATTTTCATGCAGAGTTTTTTCCATCACCCCTACAACCCAACCCAAGTCTGAAACGAGCAGTAGTGAAATTTTCTTCTGAATTACCTAACACTATTTCAAATTTTACATCAAGTACAGGCTTCTTTTCTTTTTGTATGTAGCTTTTTGGTTTATATTGCACTAAGTCTGAAAAACAGTCTTCTGTTTACCAGGGAAAAATAAACATAATCTTCTAATCTTGCTCCAAGGCAGAAACACATGGCCCAGTTTTGTGGAATACAGTAAATATATCTTGAAAGAAGCATCTGAATGAGTTTGTATAAATGGCCACGTCACCATGAACTGCAGTGTGACAGGGTTATGATCTCCAAATCTTGCACTTCCCTTCCTTCAAGCACTGCCAGCCTGAGCTCCTTGTCCCGGCTGAAGCGACAGAACTGGAAAATAGGATCAGTGTCATTTCTCTATCAGCTACCCCATTTCACGTGGGAAGAGACTCTTTTAAATGCCAAGGAAAGAGATGTGTATCAAAATTATGTCCCTCAGGTACTAGTTCAGTCAATAACGTGCAGTGGACTCTGTCTATTCAGGAAGGGCATTTACTGTTTTAAGTCTGCTAAACAGGAGATTTCTTGCTTTCTGTCTTAAACTAAACACCACACTTTGTTGAAAATCATCAACATTTCCTTTTTGGCCAGTTCTCACAGAAGTTTTATTAATAAAGTGGATTTATTACTGTGTAGCAATGCTATGTTAACAATTACATCATATTAAGCACGTAAGTGCCTATTAAATACAACTACCAGCATCCTGCAGACATGGACACATCCATTACATCCTTCAGCTGTGTTAATACAGAACATTAACTGCAAAGCAGAACATTTCCGTGTAAGGCAGCAGATGGGAGCTCAGCGCCGTGTGTTTTCTGTTCTCAAATGGAGTTATAAAATTCCCCTCCTCTCCGGGGGAAATCCACAAATGACCTGTAGAAATGCAAAGCCTGTAGCCAACAAGCCTCTGTGCCTAGAGGGGCTGATCTAACCCCCTCAACTTTCCAGCTCCCTGCAGATGGGGTGGATCCTTGCAGCTGTCCCACATGGATGCTGGAGCCTTGGTGGGTGCTCTCCAGACTCCTGGGCCAGCACTCACCGCCCCAGGAGCTGAACCTGCTGTTCTTTCTCCTCTGTGGGGTGGACTAGCTTTGGCTATCGGGGGAGAGAAATTATGAAGATCTGCTATTTGCTACATTCCCAGACTGCCTTAGATGTTTTCACCATTTTCATTCTCTTCCCTCATAAACCAGTCTAATCCTAATCTCTTTTAATGCTGAGCTCTCCATAGAACAAAGGGCAGGGAAAGATCTCAGAGATTCCATCTCACTTAATAACCACTTTCTCCCTGACATTACAGAATCACAGAATCACAGAATAATCTGAGTTGGAAGGAACGCAGAAGGATCATCGAGTCCAGCTCTTAAGTGAATGGCCCATGAAGGGATTGAACCCACATCCTTGGCATATTAGGAACGGGTGAAGCTGAGGTTGAAAAACCTGTCACTCTTCTGGATTCATCCCACATTCCTAGATTCTTTGCCAGTTTTATTAATTGAACAGATTTTTTGATATAGATTAATTTGAAGAGGTGTTTGCTCTACTGTTTCTTCTGCCTTTATTAGCATTTGAGAGACATTTGATGATAAATTCTTATTATATCCATCACAGACATTTCAAAATCTGACATTTCCTGGATGATCAGATGGGAGTTAACTTTGGAGTACGTTGTGATAGGCAGCATATCGTGATATCTAAAGCTAACATGCTGCGTATATAGGAATCCTTTCTGGCACAGATTCGCACACCTCTGGTGACACCAGTGAATTTAAGCAGACAAAAATTTGGCCTTTACCTGATACCTGCTTAGGGAGGCAAAAGGCTGCCATTTTGAGCATGGAAAGCTGAGCTCAGGCCAGCCCTTCACAGCTCCCTGTGCTTCTTGTGTGCCATGGGGCACCTCCAGATCCCTGCCTTCCATGATGCTCTGCAGGGAGAAGCCCCAGGTCCCAAAGAAGAGCCCAGCTGTGCAGAAGGGCTCTGCCAGAGCAGAGGTCTGAGGACCTTGCACGGCCTGGGAATCCACACCAGCCCCTGACCTTGGGGAATGCATCTGTGGACATTTCTAATGCTGATGCCATCTCCAACATCCTTGAACAGCCTCCCAAGCTGGAAGTGAAACCCTTCTGCTTTGTGTTCCATTCTCTGCCCGAAGAATTGCCAGTGGACTTCACACCTGCTTCTTCTCTATCAATATTTTATTACCAGGAAAGCCAGGTTGTTTGTTTTTCTAGCATGCTTTTGAGCAAAAATGCACAGTTACAAAACCCATTTCAGATGATCACAGCAACATAAATATGGCTGATTCAGAAAATCTGTGCAAGGAATCCTAGTGCATCACTGTGCTGGATGATCCAAGTGTTTGCAGCTTTTGTAATTTTCTAAGTTTGTATCAGTTGTTTGTAGATTTTATAATTTAAAAAAACCCCTACAGATAAGAATAAGTCAGTGCAAACACATGAAATCAGTTACAGTAGCAGAGTACAATGGAAAAGCAAAAAAGCAATTACTGGGTTGTTGGTTTTGGCACGTGTTTGAGAAATGTCTAACGCCATCACATCTCAAAATTACATGTAGCAAACCCTTACACTGAATGAAAACTCAGAAATATCTAGCATCAGTTTCAATAGCTGCTGCCGCTGCTGTGCAAACATCTATATACAGAAGAACACAAATTATTTAAGCAACATTACCTTAGAGTTTAATGTGTTTGCATTTCTTGCTGCAGGCACATCACAAGGCTGCTATCATAAAATATCCCACACCTACCAATTCCTTCTCAGCAGCTGGGTAGTCCCTTGAATTCAAATTATGTAGGCAGCCTTCATGTTGAAGGTGCTACTCATTTTTGCCTTATGATTCCATATTTCTGCTTGTGACATGAGAAGCAAAAAAATCTCCCACCATAAACTGAAGCTACTTGAGGCCGGATCAACACAGTACCTCCCTCTACTCCAGGTCAAAATTTGCTTTGTTTTATTATTTCATGGGTATGCTGGGGTTAGTTTAAGGTAGTTTCAGTCTTAAAGTCGCTCCTACAGTTGAAAATTATTATTTCAGTACTAAAAATTCGTGAAACATCAGCTACAGAATTGACTACAATAAATGCAGAAGCCACTGGCACTTTAAAATTATCTTGGAGAATTATCTAAATCTGTCGTGCTACACACATTTGGCATATTTTCATATATTTGTTTCATTTAGTATAGATCAGTCATTCTGAAGTAAAAGCAGCAGGAAAGACAGAGACCAAACATGAATGATCACCTTGAAAATTAACATGGGAAATCCCACAAAATTATCACGTTTGTACAAATTTCTGTTAAAAATACGCCCATGAACAAGTCAGAGTGGGCCACTATTTGGTAGTCACTGTATTTATAGAGGATATAGGGGATTCTTCAAGTTTCTCCTTTACCAGTGAGGAAAAAAAGGAAATCTACTACATGAAATAAATGAAAAATAAATGAATGCCATGGTCCTTTCATCACTCTTTTCCTGAGCCTTAAACAGAAAACAAGCAGACCATCTCTTCTCTGTATATTGGGGAAAAAGTGGAAAAGGAACATCTGAGGAAAAGTGCTCCCAAAAGATGGAAAGCAACGGGAGCAGATTTGTTCATTTGGGGTGTGCCTGGAGATGGCACTTTAGGCTTGGGTGAACATTTTAATACATAGGTATCGAAAAATACTGCAACTTTTGAGGCTCTGGTCAGTGATGCTTTTAAAGGACTTAAAATTCACCAGTTTATACACTCACAGTCTTCCCCAGCTAAACTAGAGTTGCCTAGGACCCAGAATTTTCCTATGGATTGTTTCGAGAAGTGTTTTCCAAATGCTGCAGACTTTTTTGGAGTCCCGTACTTTGATCCCGAAACCAAACACCCAAAACACTCTGAAAGAGTCACTACTATATATAATTAGGAAATGGATGTCAGATACAGCTCAAGGCCTTGCAGCTCAAACACAAACCTTGGCCAAATCCACTTCTTTCTTCCTCAATTTGTTTAAGCAGGAAATAAGAATAAAGCCTCTCCCTTCACAACAGCTTAGCCAAAAGGTTTGCAAAGTGTTTGGAGATTCCAGGGGATAAGTGAGCACATAAAAGCATAATATTTTGATTGCAAAGGGCAGGTATATTTTATCATCTGCTGGATAAGTCAGAGTGCAGAGGATTAAAAGAAAGTGCATCAAAGGAAAAGTCTCCACATCCGTGAGCTGCAGTCCATGTAAATGCAGCCAGCCACAGTCTCCTCACGCCTCAGCTACTTTATAAAAGGCACACAACCAAGCCACCACTCTCAGCTGAATGCCTTCAACTTATTAATTCCTCACGGACAAGATAAGGAGATAGGAAACCTCTGAAGCATGTAAATTCTGTTGTTTGAAAGTGTAAGCTGTTTTAACGTGTAAGGCCGCCAAACCCTGCAGAGTCGTGCCAGACGTTTGGAGCGCTCTGTCAACACCTGAATGTCAGACAGACACCTCCAAGTGTTTTTTTTTTGTTTTAATTCAATTTGCCCCCAGATAAGGAAGAACTCCCCTCCAAGAAGCAGCTAAGCAACTTGGTGGTGAAAAAAGTGGAGGAGAAAAACCCGGTAAGAATCCACACTTCAGCAGTGGTAGAAAGTAGAAAGAGCAGTGGCCAGCTTTGTGAATCAGCTGTGAACAGCAGGACAGGGACTTAGAATAATATTTTTAAATTTGCCAGAATTGAGCATGCAAAATCACACAGTTTTCAGAATTAACCAGGAATTGAGGGGATCTGTGATCCTGCTATCAGCAACCTGTGTCCTCAGGTACACTGGAGTCCTTTCCAAGGCAGGAGAAACAGATTCTCTCCCTTCCCAATCCCACTCAGCATCTTCAGAGACACTGCAAAAGTTTGGAGCAATCTTTGCCCTTCCTCAACAAAAGTTGCTCGTTACAAAAGCCGTTGAAAGGCTTTCTTACAGAAGTTGAAGCTTGATTCTGGTGACTTTAGGACAGAATTCCAGAAATCACAGAAGATTTGTTGGCCTGAGCAATTTTACCTGGATCCTTCTCTGGGCTTTACCTAAAGCAGCATCTAACTCTCTCATATATGGGAGCAGCAATTCATCCAGAAACAGTAATTTGTTGCTGACAGCCAAAAATACTATGCAATAAGCAGAATTCTTTCCTCACCTGCACTGGTTTTATACAACTCAAGTCAGAAACTCAGTGAAACAGCTTCTGATTTACAGCAACTGGGAACAGAAGCAGGAAAAAACATCTTTACAGTAAACCCCTCAGACCACTAAGTGCAGCTAACAGAGTCATACAGGAGCAAAACAGGAATAAATCACACTCATGTTCTGGATCCCAGTAAAAACACATCCTGCTTCGCTCCATGACTTCTCCCCACCAGGTGCAGATGTAGATGAATTCCTCTGATAACCACTCCAATACACTGGTCCACGTGAAGGTAACGCCAATTCTTTGAGGGGTGTGGCATTTTTTTTGCTTTCAGATTGGTTCCTTAGGCTTCAGCTGCTTTAGCAGTTCAGGCACCACTGCTAAGACAAAGTAGTTGTTGAGGAGAGCCTGAGGAAGAAATAGGTGTGCTGCTTCCTGAAATGCAATCAGTTCTGGGGAACCAATACTACCAAAACAAAATAGTGACTTATTAATACACAGTCTTGATTCAGAATGGCAGATCAAGTGATGATTACACTTTTTTAGGTTCATTCTTTGGATAAGCAGACCATTTCAACTTGTGCCAGAGGTGAGTATATAAAGGCACTCACCTGCTAGAATTAACTCAATCCAGATTGAAATCCCCACATTATAAAAAGCTGAACTCATAAGTGCATTACGGTCCCCAGAAAGGAAGGAAAAGGGCTGGAAAGAGAAAACAATACATGTTTCTGGGTACACCATGAGCTGTTGAAAACATTATAACCCTTCTCTGACACCACTGCACGCTGGAAGGATTTGGGATTTCCATCATTCAGTCAAATAGGAATCACTCAACTCATTTTGATTGAAAACACAGTTCAGTGCTCCAATAGGCAAAAATTCAATGTATAAAAAAACACAGTAAAACCACAGGCGGATGAAGAGAAAGAAGCATCTCCTTCACAGGGTAAGTAAAGGGTGACAAAACAGACAAAGTCTTGTGGACAAAGTGACTGGGGCACACATCGGATTTATGTCAGCATATCTTTACCAGTGTTAGTCCCACCCACCAGTTGATCATCAATTTATTTTAATTGTGAGGGGCAGAGGTGACAGATTCAGCTGTCACGTTCTCAGAACAGACATCTTTCCTTAAAAATAGTTTGCAGAATTATCTACTAGTGTATATGGCCTTTCTTCAAGCAATGATTCCCTCTGTGGACGAAATATGAGAGAAGTAACAGAATATTTTGATTTACAGAATGCTAAGTTTCACTTAAAAAAAAAAAAAATCCAGGGCTTTTAAATAGCAAAGATACTGGAAATTATACATATGCAACTTCGATGTGAGAGTGCCCTGAGTCTGCAGAGAAAAATGTCGGGAAGCTTTCTGAAATCAGAGCAGATTTTGCAACAGAGCAGAAATTCTTAAAACAGAAACCAGAAATATTAGGAGCCTCAGCACTATTGTCCCTGCCAAAGGGTCACTTCTACAGATGACAAAAGCCACACAGCCTGCTTTTGCTGCTGAGTAAAGGAGTCCAAGATGTCAAAGAGCACCCCAAGAGAGACTGCAGCTCCCAAAATATGCTCAGTGACCTCCCTGGTTGCTCCTGCCGATAAGGCCCAAGTGCTCAGTGAGAACACAGGGCCTTTAAATCTTCTTTTGCTGGTACAGTATAAACATCTGAACCCTCTGCTCTGCTGGTGTCCTAAAGATGAACCTGGCCAGGATAATTGACTCTCAATCTTCCTGATATAGTTACTGAAAATAACTTCATCTAATGTAATCTCTTTATTACTACTGTAAAACACTTTCCTCCTTCTGCAGGTCACAGGCAGAAGGGTGAGCTCTTTGAATGCCTAACGTGGTCTCAGGAACACAAACCTCCAGCAAGCACTAATAGAGCTTCATATATAATCAGCACTGTTCTCAGCTGCAAGGAAATCTGATTTACATCAGGCTACCACTGCAGCAAAGCCAAGAAAGGTCCTGCAGAGATGCAGAGCTCCAATAAATTCAGAAGCCATTTCAGAAATTAAACTGAGGGTCACATTCTGCTCCTGGTAAGGCTGGGGTAATGGCCCTGCATTCGACGGAGTTCTTCTTGATTTATATCATACCTGGCAGCATAATCTGGCCATCAGTCTCCTGAACCAGGCTTCATTCTCTAGAGAACTTTGAAGTATTTCTAAGGTTGTTATTTTTAAGCTTGCAGTAACAAACAACAGAATACAGGCTTTTGGAAGCAGAATATTTCCTCCTCCTAATGAGGGCGTTAAAAGCAGGTCTCCCGTGTGTGGCTCTCAGAAACATCCAAAGACATGCTGAAAGTAGGAAGGAAAAGCAAAATCTGCAGAAGTCTGATGGGCGATAAACCATCACTTCTCAGATGATTAGTCAGCTTCCACCACTGAAGTTAGGAAGAAAAAAACACCAAAATAGACCCCACAAACAAAACCCCACCCACTTTCTACATCCATTTACCACCAACAGAAACACTAGGGAGTGGCTGTGAAGTGTGCAGGGTCAAAGGACTGAGAAGGGACTGAAAACTTCATTACCTGAAATGCTGATCTAACCATGAATGTTAATCCTCACACTCATTTTATAGTCTGAAGTAACGAAGGAGCAACAGCAGCTGTTGGTTGCTTTCTGTCCATTGATTACAATAGCTGCCACCTTATCAATGCATCAGTTAGATTCAGGTAAACCACCAGGCGCGGCTATTTGAAAAAACCCAAACAAACACAAAAAGGAAAAAAATCCTTTCTATGCTGTACATCCTTGTGGAATATGAAAACCAAGGAAGAAAAGCAGATTGCTGTCTGGAGAGCAGAAGTTTTTATGTCACCATCCCAGGCTCAGCCCTTGTTTCCCAGGAGAAGTGGGACAGGTCTGTGTCCTCTGCTGGTGCTGAGAACTGGAACAACCTCCCAGGGTCAGCCTGCAGCAAAACGAGACCAAAGCTGCATTAGGATCGATCCATACCGTTGTGGCTGTTAAACTGATAGGGCCACTTTTCATTTCCTAGCCAGAGCCAAACTCAAAGAGCCATTACAGGTTGCTCTGGTTACATCCATCCTTTCCTCGGGAAGGCAAACTTCCTTGCCTCCAGCCGCTTTCATCTGTAACACTCCACCCTCAGGAGTCAGCCAGCTTTTGACACTTAGGGCTTGTGACTGCGAGTTCTGTCTTTTAATCAGAGATAAAACAATCGGGAAGTCAAACAAACAGGCAAACAAACACCATCACCTCTTCAGAGGTCAGAGCTTTTCCAGCACACAGGGGAAAGGAAGCCACAGAAAGCGTGACTCATTTTATGTTTACTTTCCTAGTGCAGTGCCTATCTACAGGTGATGCTGGGCTGTATCTAATATTGCTATCTAATATTGGGCTGGATATTTTGATCTTACCCCACTACTCAGAGGAAGGGAAGCCTACATTTATATCAGACATAGCAGAGTGAGAGACCTCCACTTGCTATGTTGCAAATCACAGCGCAATTAAAATGATTCATCATAAGTGATGCCCAGGATTTCATTGCTGAAGAGTCAAAGGAAAAAATAGAAGTATTCTCACAGAGGCGCTAGAAAACTGCTGTGCCAGGATGTGTACATGCAATATGTTTTAATCAATATTTAATATTAATATTTTTATGGTAAACCTGAACAGAGAGATATGAAACCCACTCGATACTACAGCAGGAGTTCAACCAGAAGGGGACAAAGCTCAAACTAAACTTTGTTCTTATCATAAGACATTAGTAGACGTTTATAAAGCAAAAAAAAAAGAAAGAAAATAATGTATTTAAAATACACACTGCATGCAGACTGAAAAAGCAAAGATTTAGATGTAATCTAAAATGGATGAAAATAATTTTTCCTAAAGACAATGAAGCCGTAAAGCAAGATCAGTTATAACAGTGTAGCCTGAAATAATTGTCTGTGAAAGATCACCCAGAAAAATCCTGTCCTTACAGTGACATTTTGGAAAGGAGCAATTACCCCTTAACAAAACAGTGCAAAGGGAGCCTAAAGGATGCCTGGTCTTTAGGGTGGAAGGAGTAGGAAAAATGTTCAACCCCAGACTAATTTTAATGAGGAAACAGATATTTTTTCACATTCACAAACCAGATATGAGAATAGGGAGAGATGGATGCTTTACCTGACCTTCAGTAAAATCTGCCTTCTCAGTTTTCTGAGCCCAGCTTCAAGGAAATTGCCACAAAAATATGGGTAACCCTGAGCATGGCCAGGTGTGCTGGCTGGTAAAAACAGAAACATTATAGAACCAAGATACCATGCTAGTAATTGTTCATTAACAAAACATAAAGATGGAAAGTGGATTGAGGCTGAAAATGAAAACAATCCAAAAGAAGAAAGATATATAAAAAACAGGAGCAGAGGATACCCAGAGAAAACTTCACAGGAAAACCTCATTCAGGTACAAATCTTCCCTCATTTCAGCAACTGGGTTTCAAGAACCATCTGGCGCCTACAAATGGGAACTTCTCCAGCCACAGAATTTCAAGGACAAAGTACCACCATTATAATGCCAATCCTGTCTTTTACTATCTTAATAATATCCAACATCTTAATCCATCTAAGGTAATCGGATATGAACACACAACCTTATATTGATCCACACAAGGCTAAATTTATGTTTACTATATACCTGGCTGGCAAGCAATTTTTTTCTGACCTTTTCGTTCACGGAAAAGTACAACTGTCTCTCACATTCAGTATTCCCTCATCCTGCAAATTACACAGAGCCTACAGATAAATTGATTTAAGATGCGTAAAAGAGCTGCTGGTGGCTCTCAAACCACTACTTATAATCATCTGCCTCCCCACTGAAAGAGTTAGGATTAAACGTGGGGTGTCATTGATGCTAAATAAGTTTCTTTTTACCAAGTTGGAGGTAATAAACTGCATGGAACCCTTTCAAACCAATCTGTCAGAGTGCAATAGGCACAGGTTTTATTTCCCTCCACCAAGTAAGTGCTTGCTGTACTTGCAGCCATCTGTCTTGCGTTCCTTGCAGAAGCAATTTCCCCCTTCTACCTTTGAAAATAGCACAGAGAGCTCCTGTCAGCACTGGGGTGACATTGGCCTATGGGCCTGAGACAAGGCAGCTTTCCTGCAGTGCTGCTTCGAGGAGCACTGTGCAGGCTGCAAGAAAAGGTGAGGGAGCACTTCCGAATTTGTCCCAAACTGTGACAGTGAGCCAACTGCAGCTACTTGGAATTACAATCAGTATTAAAGTGAACCCACCTCAGTGCAGGTGAAGCTCCCACCTCCCAGTCTGGGTTTAGTCCAGTGTTTCTAAGACAGAAGGCAGATGGTTTTTAGCTTAATTCTCTGACAAAAGCAGAACCTTTAAAAATGATGCTGTGTAAGAGCCCTGTAAGACGTTTGTTTATAAGCACTTTCCTAGATAGCACTGCTTACTGTTTGGAGAAAACAGCATTTGTGCACTGTGCTCACCTTTCAAAGACAGGGCGTGTGCTGCAGTCAAGATTCTTCTTATTGTTGTTTCACTATTTCTTCAGACAGAGGACAGAACATTGAATAGTAAATGATGAAACATCCTAAATAAAGATGAGCTAACACTGACAAAAAAGAGCAACAGAATACCGTTTACTGAAGCAGTAGCCATGCATATTTGCTAGTGCACAAAATTCATTAAGGGACAAGTTTTTCCATTCACCACTGCAAATTAGCAAAGACTTCTTGTTCTGATGAAGGGCAAGAAAGTCATAGAGTACCAAAAGAGAAAGTTTTTCTTTTTAAAAGTGCCAAACCCCTCACATTTACACATCAAAGCTGATGCCTAAAGTGAGTGTAGTTGTTTCCTTGATTCAGCCAGTTCTGGATCACACATGATGTGTTTGATTTTCTGAAAGGCAAAGCACGTATGTTTAATCATAGATGGATATGAAGCATATACATATGTATATTTACAAAAATGAAGTGAAGGGCTCCAGCTCAGATGGAAATCACGCCTCAAGCTGAGATCTGTATATTTGATTCAGCACATTCAAAATACAGTTAATTACACACAATAAATAGTTGTAAAGATTTGTGAAGTAAGCTTCTTTAATTGGTATTGCAGATTCATTTTTATAGGGTGATTCCTTCAGTGAGGGACTTTGGTCCCATTTAGAAAGTTTCATTCAAAGCTTATGCTTCTGAGTTTTAAAAGCAGGACATGCACACTTACCTTTTTTTAGACATACATGACCGCTTTCATTGTCTTTTGACTTCTTGGCTTCAATTTACAAATTTTCTGACCAGATGTTTTAGTAATAAAACCTTATTCCTCTTTAGCAAATGACTTATCCATTATCACACTTGAGTAGAGCAGACTGAGATCAAAAATACCTAAAAGCCTGAGAGCAACTGTACCTCAAAGCTGTTTATTCTCTTTCCTAATTTCATTTCTCATGGTTAGTTCAGAATCCAGAAAAGAATTACATGAAAACAGATCCTGATGTGGGCAATAGCTGTGCATATCCATGTTCTCCTTAAAAAACCCAACCAAGCAACAAAAATCCCAAAACAACAAAACAAACCTAAAAAATCAACAGCTGAAGGAGTAAAACAGCCTCTCAGGCTCTGTGTCTGTGTCCATTCCCAAGCAGGTCACCTGTCCTTTATTGATAACCTGCCTAAGCACTGCTTTTCTAGAGCATGTGAAACAAGCTGCAAAGCTCAAGTGTATTTGTCACACTGCTGTTAAACTTTAATTTGTTACCTATGTGAAATCAATTGTTCAAGTCTTTAGGAGGTGTGTGTGCAGGCAAAAAAGGTTAATTCTTTCTATGCCCTTGCTTAGAAGGCTTCTCTATATTTAGAGAACAACCATTTAGCTAATTACTTTCATCAGCCTAAGCTTGAAGGATCAGAGACCCACAGAAAATAGTGGGGGAACAGCAAACTCACTGACAATGTGTCAAACCTTACACAACAGGTCTGGATCGTGGCTGACAGCTGGAAAAGGGCAAGAGTGTTGAATCAAAGCCAGGAATGTGCAGAACTGGGTATGGGACAATGTTTGGGCTTTAAAGATAAATATTTCTTTAGCATGACAAATTGGACATCTCTAGCCTGCGTTTTTCTAATTTTGGAATCATAATCTGAATTAGGCCATTTTCTCAAGATTAAAATTCTGCTCGGTCTCTGCTCTCTTAAATGTGAATTCTCATCTCATTGGATATCAGGATTTGATATGTTGCATTCTTAACTACAGCCAGAAAGAGTTTTTTTCCCACGCAATGTGATAATCTGGGGGCAGATCCAAGAAAAAAAAAAGCAGCTTATTCCAGCAGTGCTCACCTACTTCCACATTAACAGGAATGTGTTTCACCAGCTGTGTATTTGCCAATAAATATTCAGATGTGGAGCTGTGGATCAGAACCCAGTAAAGTCATACTTTGAAGAAACACCAGAAAAGGAGGACAAAAGGTGGTAATTGCCCTAGAAAGCCCCATACAGTGAACGGTTTGACCTCAAAACTTTGACTTTTTTTCTGGTGTTTCCCTTCTGGCTCCAGATTTATTAGCAGCCCCTTTGCTGCAAAGTTCTTGGATGAAAGGAAATAGAGCCATAATGCAAAATATTCTGCCCAGCAATCTGCCGGGAAAAAAAAAAAAAGAAAAGTGGATTTTTGGTAGAAGAGAGTGAATGTATTAATAATTATTTTTAATTTGTTATTCATACCCAGAATGCACAATAAATTTAATAACTTTAGTGAACAGAAGTCAAAACCAGGACCAGATGGAAAAGAGAATAAATAAATTCAGCACCAATAGCAATTTTGTATTAAAATGAAAACTATTATGCCTTAAACACCAAAAACATCACACATCTCAGCCAAAAGAAATAAATGCCAACAATGAGCAGCACATCTCTGACCCTACAGACGTTTCGGATTTCTCTAATTAGTGCCATTTTGTACCAATCAATATATTTGTATTATCAGAAAAGCAGATCTACTATAATCACAATAAAAAAGTGCCAAACACCACCAAAATTAATGTACCACCACATGTGAGTGAAAACACCAATTCAATCACTGCTTATATTCCATTGGCTTTTTCATTTCTGGAGGAATCTTTTAAAAGTCCCCTCTCAGTCACAGAATTTGGTTTGTCCACGTGAATCAGAATCACGCAAAAATTCACCTGTTTGCAATTAAAAAAAACCCCCAAACAAACGATGAAAATAAATTGACCTAGCAAACATACCATAACCAACAGAAGAGATTTCTTCAATTAATATGCACAAATGATCTTCTCAAGTAATCAGCAATGCTCAGTAAACACAGACCCATCCTTGTCAAAAATATATTTCTTTTGCATTTGATACCGCGGGTCGTTTCAGGATTTCAGCAAACCACAAGAAGGAGATACTCTTACTTCTTTATGGAAGGTTTTGTGAAACCTCAAAAAAGGGTAATTGGTACAATAAAATGCCATAGAAATACCACAGATTTATACTGAAATTATTCTGACAAATGTGTGGAATTTGTTAAATAGAATCTTGTTTTAAAACTGTGTTAAAACATCCCACAGGAATGAATATCACAGATTATATTTCTATTAAACACTACAGCATGGCCCATTTTAAGACTGGGGCTTTTCCATTAATAAGAATCCTCCAGGAGCCTTACCTGCAGTTGTCCTAGACCCCATGTGTGCCATATGCAGTACTTTATATGTTTTTAACTTATATATTTTACATATATAATACATATTATAATATTATTTATTTACTCATACATGTGTTAAAAAATCTTGATATTTCCAGTCCCATATTTTGGGCTGTTTTACACCACTATGTCCAAAAGCAACTACCAGTGTGCAAACAGTTTTACATCAGGATATACAAGAGGGAGTCAAAACTATTCCCTATTAGCTGAAACTGTATGTAACAATCATAAATTTTGGCTGATTCAAAGCATGCTGTAAAAAAAAAAAATAAATTAAAGAGGTCAGATGAGCATCACCATCAATGGTAAAGAACAAACAGCAATAGTAAAGCACTCAATTTTATCTGAAGCAATGAATCAAAACCTTCTAAACAGTAATGAAAAAAGAAAAAACAACCCAGAAATACAATACTAGAACTCAAACAAAGTAGTTTATAGGAGAATATTTGTAGCATATTTCCAACCCACTGCAGTAGGAAAATTCATGAATAATATTAGGAGCATTTATGTGATCCACTTTCCTCCTGTACAGTGTTTGTCCAATGTAATGAGATCTGGATTGGCTGAATATAATACAAATTTGAGAGTGTTATACTTGAAGCTGATCATGCATGTTAGGAGGGGGGGAAAAAAAGGCAAATGGAGCATTTGCAAAGCATATAATCCCATGTGTTAATATTGACACTCAGCTGCACTAATATAGATTATTGCTACTGAATTAACAATGCTCACAAATTAACAGCCAAAGAAGTCTCATGGATTACTCTTGCAACTTCTATATAAATATTTGTTTAATATTTGTTTCTATTCAGGTCAAGGCCATGACATTGTAATTTCATGGGAAAAATTCAAGTCCCATTCTCTGAGGCAGGCAGTGTGGGAGAACCATGACCGACGGAAGATGGGTTTGCTTTATTCTCCGAAATTGAAGTGAAAATTACATTTGTGTCATTACATTTTAATACAGTCTCCCATGAATATACATACCAATATCTCTCTCTCTATATATATATATATATATTTTTATATATATATATATTCAACTTATTACCATTCTAGACACTAAAAGTTGAGGTTTACAGCTGCAGGAATTCAAATAGGATTAGACAGAAAACTTAACTTGTTTGCAAGCCCTGCATACACTTTGAACAGCAGTTTTCACCAGGCAGAGAGCATAAAACTCTCTTCCATTCTGAGAAGAAAGCCAGAAAATATTGGGTAGGATGGGATGGGTAGGCAGGACTGCAAAATTTCACCCCTGTTCATGCCTGATCCTGCTTCGTTCATGGTATCGATAATCTATTAAACAGTCTAAACCAGTTGCAGGTATTCCAACAAAACTTTACCTTTGCTTTTCCCACATAAGTCTACACAACATTTTTATTAAAAACCCCCCGTGGCAGATCAAACACATTTCCCTGTTCTCAATCAGCAGCCGTGTACCTGAAGCACACCTGAAGAGCTGTCTTACAGAACTGAAACTTTGTCCATTTTGAGCATTAAAAGTTTAACATTTTCAAAGTGCTGAAATGATTTTGAAAGCCCAAGGCTCCAAGGAAGTGAAAAGGACTTCGACAGGGTCACTTAGCCACTGTTAACCTTCCAGACAGACTAAAGGGATCATGCAAAGAGGGAAAGAGAGTTCCCATTTTCCTTTTCATTCAACAGAGGATGTGCTGTCTTGGGAAGTTTTTATATTATCCTCCTTTCACGGTCTATTTCAGAAACAGCAATTTTCCCACTTTCTTTTCCTCAACAGAAAGAAAAAGGGAAAAGAAGAAACTTTAGAAGATTTAAGATTTTTAAGATACTTCTCCCTAGCATAGCTTTGTTTCTTTCCAAGTGTTCCGCTTATTCAAAGTATATGAGAAAAAAAATCAATAATCAAACAGGTTCAATAGAACAGACAAAATAAAACATACTCGAGTTTTAATGATAAAGAAGGTGCTGCTTGCACATTATTAGAAGTTTCACAGCTGCAAATTTATGCAAATCAGACCATTGAAAGGGAACAAACCCAGAAGTTCAGAGTTCTGTTTTGTTCCCAGTACTCTTAAGACTCTTTTTTCAAAGTTTTCTGTCACTTGAAGACACCTGGAAATAACTGAAAAATCAGTGTTCCAGCCATCACTATAATTACATTAATTTTCTTTTTACTAGATCTTCTAGATAGCTGTTGCACTCTACAGTATTGTGTTTCCAGCATGGGAAATCTGGGCTCAAAATCCATCTTATGTGTAATTTTCTATTTCATGGGTCAAGCATCAATAATTTTAAAAAGCAGCTTATATCTTAGACTAAAGAAAAGCTGAGTTCAGAAGCTAAAGCATTTTGTATTCTGCAAAAAATAATAATAAAAAAGAGAGGTAGGCTTTTGTCAGAAGGCCAGGCATCTATGCTTTGGGGTTGGTTTTTTTTTGGTTTGTTTGTTTGTGTTGTTTTTGTTTTTCCTAAGAAAGAACATTTTATACCATTTTTGTTAAACAACTGCAACATATTCTAATCTTTGTCATCTCTGGACATCACAATGTATTGCCAACAGCCACTGCGACATCTGCTAGGGAGGGCAGAAATAATTTGCAGGTTACTGACAGCTGCTAGGGGTTGCCAGACTGTCATTTGAGAGAGTACATTGGAAAAAAAAAATGTGTGGTAAAAAGCTTTCTTCATCCCCACTCTCTGCTATTAAAGTATTGTACATTCTCAGCAAAACCAGTGAATCCTCTCAGCACAAAATAGCCTCATAACTTAGAAAATAAATTCCCAGATTAGTTGTCTTCTGCAAATTGGTGGAGTCAAGGCAGACCTTTACAAAGGTGTGAATTGCAGCAGGGGAGGATTAAGGTGGGCACCAGGAAGAATTTCTTCACTGACGGGGTTGTCAAGCACTGGAACAGATTGTTCAGGGAAGTGGTGGAGTCACCATCCCTGAAAGTGTCCAAGAAATGACTGGATGTGGCACTCAGTGCTATGGTTTAGTTGATATTCAGTCAAAGATTGGAATCCATGGTCCTGGAGGTCTTTTCCAGCATCAATGATTCCGTGATTCTATGGAAGTTAACAAATGCTACTGGGGCAAGCGTGGCTTTTGTTGCTCCAAGATCTGTGTGGCTCACATGTGTGAATAATTATCAGGAAACAGATGAAAAAGATAAAATCCTGGAGGCTTTGAGGGCAAACCAGTAAATGCGCTCCAAAAAGCCTTAACTCTGTTTTCAGGTAAGGCAATGGGAATATTTGATTTTTGATAGCACTTAGTGCTACACTAAGTGCTTTTAAAAATCAAAGCAGAAGCAAATTGCCCAAAGGAAATCAATAGAAAAAGGAACCAGGAACTGAACTGTGACCCACCCTGAGCCTCTCCACAAAGCCCCAGTGGTGGTTTACAGGTGCTGCACAAGGAATGGTGCTGTGGTGCAGAGCTGAGCACTTGGGACAGAGCTCCACCTGAAACTGCTTTCAGCACTTGAATTCAAGGTCTGCCATCTCCTGAGAGCCACTGAGGAATATAAATCCCAGCCTGGCAGTTCAGGTCAGTTTTGTGTCTATAATTAAAAACAAACAGACAAACAAACAAACAAGCAACTCCTCCCAAGCAAAATAAAAACAACAAAAAAAGCAAAAACCCCTGCAACTTACATATTTAAAAAAACCAACACCAACAAACCTGAAAATATGAAGATAGTGAAAAGCAGACAACCAAAACCAGTGAATTCACATGTGCTAAATCAGTGTTGTTTTCCAAGAGTGCTGTAAGGGGCTGGATACAAGAGGGCTGCTTGTACATTGAGATGATGCTCCTGTCCAGCGTGGTGGCATTTGTGTGCTCAGTTGTTGTGTCACCTGCACGCAGCACAGCCACTTAACACCTTCAGAACGAGGGACTCTTCAATGTCCAGGCACCGCCCGAGGCACGTGTGCTTCAACAAAAGGGAACAAAACGTTCTGGTACAGCCAGCTAAGCAAAGGGTTCATAAGTCTTTGCATAATCCAACTGCAGGAGCTGAGTGCAGCGAGCACTAAGTGGAAGAGTGTTGTACAGCAAGGCCTGCTGAATTATTGACTCTCTACCAGCACATAACTCACAACTACATCCTAAAAGTTTTAGTTAAACTGCAAACTTCTTGTTTGAGTCTTCTGCAAACCCTGCTCCTGCATTAAACTGAGAATGTACTGCTCTCCAGCATACATTATGGTGAGGAAAAGAAGCTTCCTGAGTGAAAGCCTCAGCCTGGCAGGTAATTCCATTTCCAGTAGGCACATGTTGAAAGCTGCTATGAATCCAGATCTTTCAATGCATAACCAACAAGGTTTACGGCCACTAAAACATGGCTCATACATTGTGCATCATCTTTAAAGAGGGTCAAGGGTGGTGGGTTCTGTAGGAAACAGGCACCCTACCTCTGTTCAAAACATTTCCCAATTAGAACATGAGTTAAAATCCCCATCCAATTAATTTTTTTTTTTGTTTGTTTGTACCTTGCTGATTGAGTGAATCGCTATCCAAACAGCTGCTTTTGAAAAGGGACCTTTCTTAGCCCCTGGTGCTGCAGACTGCTGTGTTATGTACTAACCCACTGATCCATACTGCCTTCAATTTTCTTTGATGCTTTCTATGTTTTAAGTGCTGTAGCATAATGTTAACCTTGCAAGTGCAGTATCTATTTCTAAAAAAATTACCTCCTGCAATTTCTCTGGGCAAATTTTTCAAAGGCAGTACTCTACACATGGAGACGTTCTGCATGCATCCTGTGCCCCTAATAAATTAAAAAATAGGTAGATAAATAAATGTCTACCTTTAAATCTCATTTCGAAGACAGATCACGTTATCTCATCAGCTGGAGACTACATCCATGGTTGTGACTTCGCCACTTTATAAAACACTCCCTGAACCTCAGATGAGGGGCACGTTATACACGAAAAATCGTGTGTGCAGGAAATATACATTGTATATCTACAAAATGGGCCATATCCCACCGCCATTAAAATTGATGGGAGTTTTGCCATTGCCTTCAATGGGATCAGCAGCAGTGTATAAAGATGGATTGGCTCTGAGCGTGCACACACTGGCGCTTTATGGGCGTGACAATATAAAAGCCCTGTTGAAGTAATGGAATGAGTTATAACAGTGCTGGGGATGTCAATTTGCCTTCTTCTACCTTCACTCGCTGTACAAGGAACATTAAACATTTCCCTAGTTAGCCACAGAATCATAAAAATTACAGGTAAAAAAGTACTATTAAGTCTACTTCCTGCCAACACAAAATTACTCCTCCTTGTACCTTTTCTAATCCTCTCTGCAGCCTGGTTTTACACCTTTCAAGTGTTCTGGCATGTTCTCCTCCCTGTAAAGAATTATTCCACCAGCTACTTAATCACACACTCAGACAAGATAGGTTTTTCCTAGAGTAAATCAACAAAGCAAAATACCCATCAAAAAAGAAAAAAATATGATATATTGCTCTGAATTTGCTCTTACCATTTTATTCCACTTTGAGACAATTAGAAAATACTTTTCGAGAACTTTATCAGTGACATATTTCCCTGCTTTTCATGGCCCACCACATCCAAATGCTGGCAGCAGGAGCTGCTCATTTGTTAGTTGTGGGATGGTTCTCAACAAGACTGAAATCATTAAAAAAGGAAGCCACCTTTCTGTTTTTACTTTCATTTGCTCCTCTCCCACCTTCCCCTTACAGCCTTGTCACACTTCTGGGCTTTACCCTGGTTTGGTCAGGGCAGAGAATACCCAGTCTCCTCTGTTTTTTAGGGTAGGACGTTTAATAAGGACCCAGTACATTTAAGAGGAAAAAGTAGATCTAAAAGATGTGCTACATTTTGAGGCACCTTCAGATCAAGGGACCTCGAGCAGGTTAAGGTGCTACAAAACCTAATCTGAGACAGAAGTTTTGCCAAATGACATCAAAACCAAAAATGGTTGGAAAGCCATTCACAGATTCTCACTGAAGATCTGTGACTCCAAAGATCTCCCCAGCAGCAAAGGAAGTTACTGGAGATGGGGAGAATCAGCAGGAATCCCGTCAGGGCCCATCCCCAACACAGATGCTGCTGTACAAGAATTACCCCAGAGCAGCACAGGAGACTGAGACACAGCAACATGAACCTCAATCTCTTGTGGATGGCTGCAAGATCTGCTCTGACACTGCAGGCAAACAGCCTCTTGTCTATTTTACTGCTTTATTTGATTGGAAATGAGGTCAGGCCAAATGCTTGTGGTCCTTAAAGATGGGAGCCTTATGTCAGGGAAGCCTCATTTTGGAAAGAACAAGGTGAGAATGTCACTGACCAGCTGAAGTGCTGGCTCCATTCGAATTTGGATTGCTGTGCTGCCTTGTGGTGTTTCTGTCTTAACAAAAGACTTAGTCGTGCAGCATTTGCAGCACTTCTCGCTATAGGATTATTACCTGTGGTTTTAGGGCGGCAGATCCATTTCTTTTTCCTCTGAGCCCATGAAGGGTCACATCACAGGGCACCACAGCGACCATGTGCAAAGGGCCATCTCAGAGAGAAACAGCAGAAAACTCTGATGTGAAGAACCACCTCAAACACAGCTGTAGGGAGCAGAAATTCCTCAGTGGAGTACAAAAACTGACCCAGGGTTATGTTCCATCTCTTCCTCTCAAGAGCAGCTGTGACTTTTTGATCCAGGCATTTTGTTTTGGTAGCACACAAAACATTTCTGAGATGGAGCTATGGAACCTGAATGATGCTTGCCCCTGCTGAAAATTATGTACAACTGCTAAGAAAATAAAAACTTCCAAAGCCATTAGACCTTGACCTCAAGTCATAGGATGGAGGCAGGAAGATCAAACAAGGAAAACATTTTCTGACAAATGTTTCATGATTGCTGTGATCTGTCTGATAAAAACCTATCTTTAGTCAAAAATCATGTGGTGAGGCTACATCTAAAAGCTGTGACCAGTGACTCTGTGTGCCCTGTGTGCTCTGATCCAGCTTTGGCAAACTGTGAACACCAAGTTTCACTTTTCCCTGGAAGTTAAGAGACTACCAGCATGAGCTGTTCCAACTTCCCCTGGAACAAAGAGTCTCTTTTATAGCCAATACTGCATGAAGTTACATCAGCTTAGAAGTAAGCCATATTCTACTACAGTCAGGTCTGATTCTCAAATTTTCCTCCCACCCACCAAATCAATTTTTCTGATAGCAACACCTACCAATGCAGCCATTCGTTTTGCAACAAACAGGTAAGACATGTTTGGTTTAAATGCTTACAGCCAGTTTAAAGACCCTGGAAATTTAAAGCAATCCCATTGCAGTTTTCATAACTGATGTCCTCGATTCTCCTTCTAAGACAGTCAAATGAAGTGAGGGGATCCTCCCAGCCCAGCACAGTTACCTGTGACTCTCCCACCATTCTCTCCTCTCTCCACTCAGACCTTTTCCTGAACAGGCTGCACCACTGCTGCTCTCCCACGCTAAAAGCCACAGAATCTCCTCTCCAGTATTTCACATTTTTCACCCACTGCTGCAGTCCTGATCTCTTCATTTTACCCCTCTTTCAATGTGCTTCACCTTCTCTTTGCACACCTTACTAAGAAAGCCAAAGGTTCATTAGTCCCCTGGTCAGCAGCATCAGTCCACAGACACTGTGTAATCTGGTTTTCCACTCCACCCCACAGTGGAGAATGCTTTTGACAAGCCATAATTGAACTGTGTCAGATACCACTGAATAAAGGATAAAATCTGGTAAATACTGAAATTGCCTTTAGATAAGGCTTTCAAATTTCTTATTATGCCAACTCCCCTGAAACAGGGAAGTGACTATTTGTATGTCGGAAAAGGGAATGGCAGAAAAGCACCAGAGTAGCTGAACTCCAGAGCTCTCTGTTGCCTCCGAGGTGCTGGCACTGGTGTGTGCTATGCATACAGCTGTGGACAGTTTCATTAGAGGTCATCAAGATTTCTCTGAGATTCCCCAGTCCAACAAAAATGGTCATTTTCTTGCCCTCATCTTGCTTGGGGCTGCAATTTCCGCTATGATAGAAAGGCTGACTTGTTTCCCACCCCATCTCCATCAGCACTGCTCAGGAAAGAGGAGGAAGCACATGGCAAGGAATTAAATTACAATTCCCTGGCAAAAAAATTTTAAAAAAAAAAAAAAAAGGTGTAGAAAGGGATAATGTTGTAGCCTTGTAATGAACACGAGCAGAAGTCACAAGTATCCAAGAGATACTCGAATGGACATGAAGCCTTTTCAAGAAGTGCCTTTGAGTGGACACCACTTCCCAACATGTGCAAATTTTCCCCCTCACCTCTACAGGCCTGCCTCCACCCTTTCTGCTTTTCCCTTCTCCCTCCCCATGGGCTCACCAAATTCCTGTCACCAGCCAGAACTGGTTAGAACAGAAGTAAAAACCAAAAAGCTCCACAGCACTCTGGAATAAAGTACAAACCAAAAAAAAAAAAAAAAAATTCACTTATTAATTAGCCTTGTTTTTACCTCCCTTGATGGTGCATTTTTAGACCAGTTGGAAAGGGACTTCAGGAGATCAGCAAATGGTTATGCACAACTCAGTGCAGCTTTCAGACACACCAGGAGGCCTTGCTGCAGGGTTCAGGTCTAAAGCAGCTCACAGGGATTTGCCCTTCTGCTGAGACTGAGAGAAGTTCAGCTCAAGGGTCCCTTTGCTCTTCCTGTGATTACCCAGTCCACGTCCCCCTCAACCATCCAACTCAAGCACGTATTTCAATTCCACCCCTGAGCAAGTTACATTCTTGCCTTTCCGTTTCAATTTCCACAGGGCAAATGAAACTGACGGGAAGCATTTTGACAAAGGGTGAATGGGTATTTCACCCAGTAGCCTGACATGATTCCTACTCTGGATATTACATTTGGTGTTTCTGGGACAGGTGCTGTCAGGCCTTTTCACAGGAGCACAGTATCATCTGCATACTCAAACTGCATGAACTTTACAGCCTCTCAAGTTTTCAGAGACATTGCCGATAATTTAGAACCACAGGGCCACCTCAAACATTTTTCATCCCAAAGCAGAGGAAAGGATAACTGTGAAAGCTCACATGGCAAAGGGTGAGGTTTCAGAACCTCTGAAGCATTTGTTTGCCTCAGCAGAAGGTACAGCAGTGTTCTGAGGGCAAACTGTGTAATATACACATAAAATATACTAAATGTTTTCAAACTGGAGGGAGGCAGATTCGGATTTGATACTAAAGATAAATTCTTTACAGTGAGGGCAATGAGACACTGGCACAGGGTGCCCAGAGAAGCTGCGGATGCTCCATCCCCAGTGTTTAATTTAAGGTTGGATGGGACTTTGCAGCCTGGTCTAGTGGAAGATGTCCGTATGCACAGCAAGGAAGTTGGAACTTGATAATCTTCAAGGTCCCTTCCAACCCAAACCATTCTGTGATTCCCTGAAATTAATAAATGTAAAGTGTCACACACCCCCATTTCCACAAGAGCAACTCATCTGCCTCTGTTCTTTAAAACATCATTTTTAAAAACAATGATTACCACCTTCCATCTGGGAAAGAATCCTCGGGGACGAAAGGGTTCCACTTTGCTTCAAGGCAAGCATAGGCTGTAACATACACACCATTACTCTTTCAATTCATATTTTTGCAAGCTCAAAATAGAAAAATATTAATAAATAAATAAATAAGCTGGTGTTGATTTAACTGCTGATCTTTGCATCTGTAAACAAAAGACAGCTTTTAACCAGTAAACAACTCAGCAAATATGAAATCTGTTCTGCCAGTGCTTGAAGATGACACTCCACGTACAAATCAGTTCTTGCAGAAACACAGATTTCTAGATGTGTTTAGAGAGAACGCAGGATTTCCATGACTTCAGATCATTGAAAACCATTTATTTAAAAACATACTGTAGTAGAACTAAGTTAGTAAATAAAAAAAACAAAACCAGCGCGAAACTCTACCAACATTAGGCCTCTGTTCTAGAATCCAAATCTCTTTAAAAGCACCACCTTGACAACAATACAAAGCTCCCTTAACTTTATAAGGACTTCTTACAGGCTCGGAAGCCCACACTGGAAGGCACATTCAGTACTTTAAGTTAAAATAAGTTATATTTCTTGTTTCCATTTGATCAGGAAATGGCAACACTCTAAATTCAGTTGCCTTGGACCTGTTCATATACACATATTGTATTTAAATCAATATTAATTTATCACATGTTGCTTATAAACAACCAACAGGCATCAGGTGGAGGACATTTTCTTTAATTTAGCCACGTACATGGGACCCCACGCTCTCCCTTTCTCTGGGAGAACCAGCAGCTCGTGGTGCTGTGTTCCACTGAGGAAAGTGAATTCCTGGGAAACACCTCTGGCCATCTCACTTATATCCACAGGCATCACGTTCCTGCAGGAGTTCAGGATGAGATTGATCACTTCGCTGTTTTCTGCCTTGGACAGAGTGCACGTGGAATAGACCAAGGACCCACCGGGACGCAGGGCTTTAACAGCAGACCTGCAAAGAACAACAGGAAGAAGGGAAAAAGAATCAACATCGAAAGTGACATCCTTCTAGTGGGAGAACGTGCAGACTTATAAATCCAGAGTATAAATAAATATGACAAAAGTAACATTATGAAAATGTCTTAACTGTATATAATTGACACTTCAGGAAACCACCCACAACACAATTTTGCTTTCTCATTTATTATTGTATTCTCAGTTAGCTGAAGGCATTTTTTACACCACAGTGACAAGTACAAAGCAGCATCCATTCGGGATACACATCAAGCCTTCCTGTGCTCAGCACTGCTGTGAAAATGCTGCAACCACATACAAAATGGGTCACCCCACATCAAAAGGGCCAGTTGGACCCTTGGCAAGATGCTCGTGTGAACAAGTATCAGAATGGACACCTGCAGCCATAGCCTGAATTAATGACCGGGCTGTAATTTTAGAAACATTCCCGCTAATTCTGCAACTTATTTAGCAGGTAAGAGGATTTGGGGGTGTCACCGAGCCACTGCTTCTCAACCTGATTTCCTAAGGATCATATACTGTTCGTTCATGTGCCCTTCACTTATTCACCTGCTCACAAATTTTGACCAAACAAAGGCAAAATAGTGGCTTAAAGCCTGAAAGCTTCACAACTACTGGTGGATGGAGGGAACAGAGGTTCTTTAGCACTTTATCACTGAAACTGAGTTTGAATGAACTGCTTATTTCTCTTCACAGCAGATCTGCCAAGCCCTTATTCAGACACATGAAATATAACCTGTGAGTGTATAGAAATGAGATATGCAAGCCATATTCACCTACTCCAAATTAAGAGAGTAAGGAGAAAACTCAGAAATCTTGCACTGCAGAGGAGTATTCTTCAAACCTGGTACCACCACATTTCTAAAAGAGGAAGCTACACAAAAGGTTCATTTGCTATTAAAACTGTGTGAAGATAAATCCCATTAAATCATACATTTTTGAGCCATTTTTGGCTCAAAGACTGAATTGTCAGCTGGTATTCAAGCAGATACTACAGGCAAATACCACATTAAATACAATTGTTCCCTCAATGAGATTCCTTTTTTTAGTAACGAGAAAATCAGAACAGGTGAATGGTGTAAACAACACTGAATAATCAGAGATTTGTAGATATTACTGACAATACTGTGCTCACACACCCCCCACACCCCAGGAGAAAAACGTCCTGGGACAAATAAAAAGAAGAAAAGCAAAGAAAAAGAAATAACCATCTCCTCAAACCACATGAGATGAGCAGCCCCCTAGTGCAGAAAGTCTGATTCCAAGTCTCCATAAACAAAGGCAATGCCATGGAAATAGCAATTCCTCCAGAAACAAGCTGAGGACTTCCCAGCTGACCAAAAACAGTTGAGAAAGGAAAGAAGAAGATACAAGGGGGGGAAAGATTTTAACAGAATTGGGACTTTTTGGGAAAAGAATCAATACAGAAGAGCTTCAGCACAAGCAGGATCAAAGCTGATCACAGATCAAAGCTGCTCTGAAAGTCCTGTCCAAAATAATATGGGAACATCAGGGCAAACGACTGCTTCAGACAGTGGTAAGACCAGGTGAAAACTCCTGAGTATTATACCAAATCTACTTCTCTTGGGAGCATACACATTACCTTGCTCAGTTTGTTTATGAGTCCTGGTTAGGGCAATCAGCAAGCCAAGTACATATTTTACTGAAGTCTATGCTTTTCCTTAGTGTAAAAGGACAGAGCTCTCTCAGCTGATGGTGCTCTAAGAAAAGTATGTGTTTAATGCCTCTGCTGCATCAGTCTTCAGGAAAAAGATGGAGAGAGTGAGCATATACAGCCTTAGTGAGGCAGCAATTCAAAGTTCAGCCTGTTAAAGGCAAAACCAGGTTACAGTGCACATAGGTAGCCTAAATATTTTCAGTTTAACTGGGCCTCGTGGACTCATTCGAGAATACTCTGAAAATTAGTTAAACCTATTAATTAGTTAAAACTAGAAGCTTATCTCACACCCCTGAGCAGCTTTTCAAAGCCTGCAGAAATGTTTGAGAATGTTCCTGCAACAGGCTGGCAGAGAACAACATTCACACTGCCACCTTGAGACAAAGAGAGCAGGTGGAACCCTGACATCCCTCCCAGCTCTCATCTTCTAAAATTCTGCACTTACCAGCAGGCATCTGAATTGCCAGATATTCATCCTGGCATCCCAACACGCATTTACTCCTTAAAGGGCTCCAAAAGCAGCAGTTCTGGACCCAAAATCTGTCTCCATTTCTCTCCAGCTCCTTTCCTTGCTGGCAGCTGCCCATTTAAAAGGGCAAGGCTCACACTGCTGCTCTTGGCCTGTCTGAAGAACCACAGTGCACCCACATATATGGAATTAACAGCTAAATTAAAGCAAAGCAGGGAACTTTCCCTTCTTGTGAACACCAAACCTGATGAGTTCTCTCTTGGCCTCACACCCATTTGGGGAAATTTAAAATCACCTTTTTTCCCCCACATATTGGATCTTGCTTTTTATCTTTCACATCAGAACTCAAAGAAAACAGAGCTGAAGCCTAAATGGGCTCTCATGAAGTCGAGCTGATCTCCACATTATTATCAGAATCCACCTACACAACTCATTTTTGACAGACTTTCCCCTGCCAGCTACACCTTTTCCATGCATGCAGGAGTGCCAAGCCCTGAGGGCAGCCAGCAAGCTTGGGAATGCTTTAATGTGACAATTGAGATGTACTTTTAGCAGACCTGAGAATTTTACTCAGAGAAGCAGATAACTGCAACCACTTTCCTACCTCTAAGACAGCATTTAGACAAGAGAGAAAACTTTTACCATGTAAAAGTGGGAAAGGTAAAAGATAAAAAAATGTAGATGGAGCTACAGGTTACAGGGTTAAAAGCCTGGACACTTGCTAAATGTCCTTTTCTTCCCATATAGAAAGCAACAACCCCTCAAGACAACATTTTCTTGGGCACCATGCTCCTCCAACTGAGTCCATCAGAGGAAAGAGCAGCACAGCTCCGTGAAGGAAAACTTGAAAATTTCACATCAAAACCCACCGTGTGTCAAAACCTCAGCTTGCGAACCTTCACTGGCCCATAACCCAAAAAGGCCGACCTGCTCGGTGCAGTCCCCTTCATTTTGAACCTAAACCACGAATTAAAATATCTGAGGAGAATTACTTCAGGCAGCAAGGTTAATCAATGTATCTATCCATCTTGTCAAGTGCAGCAACAGTTGTTTCAGTGCCTGCGCTCAAAGTCAACGCCCGCCAGCCCTGATTAAGCCGTGCTTGGCTTCTGATAAACCTGCAGGGAGCTGCAAGATTCCAAGTGAGGAAGTGCTGGGCTCAAAGTCACACAGGGTGACTCTGAGCTGGGCCAGCAGAGCCAGGGAGTTTGGTCCTCTCGTCATCAGCATCATAGAGAATTCATTCTGGAGAGGAACTGCTCATCAGACAATTGTTCAAATACATTTAAGAAACTTCCTCTATAATCGCTGGGGAGAAACAAGCTCATCCAAGGGATCGGCTGGAGATGAAGCATAACTTAGTCCTACTACAACTCCACCACCCAGGAATTAAGACTTCTCTTTAATTTGGAATCTTAATTATTGACGCTTAGCTGAAGGAATTCAGTGCCTGTTACTTTGTGACTCCCAAAAATGGGCTTCAAATCTTATGAATGATTAGACAAGATGCTAAAATATTTTTTCACCTTCCTCTTACTACAATGCCCTGTTTAAAAAAAAAAACCCACATTATTTAAAGGTAGTTAATCTGCAGTTCTTTTTCTCTTAGTGGTACACATGACATTTCTGTTTATTAAAGAGCTAAAACTTTCAGCTGAAATAAAGATCTAGTTATCCTTAATTTCATAATTTTATTTCAGCTACATATGTTTCCTGTAATGAATTTTACATGTTTACAGGCACTAACACTGCGACGTTTCATGCTTCACATGAAGATACATCAGAATACACATTAAAAGCCCTGGAAACTTTTTCTGAAGCCTTTTTCTGTCCGTCTCATTCAACAAGTTCTGTAAAACAAATTAATACATGCAGATTGCTCCCTTCCTCATTCTAAATGAGATTTTACAGCATTAAGAAAACAAAAAAGAAAAAAAAAGGAAAAAATACTTTCTATTTTTGCAGGGTGTGTCTCTGGGTACAGGTTCATTCTGCACTGTGGAGGTCAGAGGTACAAAAAAAGCATTAATCTATCCTAACTCCCTGTATTACAGGAGTACCAGAAAAGACTTTTTAAAGAAATACATTATTTCAAAGCTCTTTTTTTTTTTTTTAGTTATTTCCTAAGATTTACTAAATTAGGGAAAACAAAACAGCATTACTGTTTAATATCTCAGGGGAAAAAAATGAGACAAGATAGCCTGATTTTTTTCAGGCTAAAAGTGTTGGTGTCTCAAACATCCTTTTAAAAATGGGCAGACACAAAAATAAGTATTTCATACTATAGGTAGCACCTGCATGTCCAGCCTATCCTCCTGTGCTTGGGTTTATGTTGCATGCCATGGGAAGGGGCAGCATTAATTATGTTAATCATTCAACCATTTTCAGTATTAAAGTGAAAAGAGGACACATTTTAGGGCAATTTTAAACTAACACTTCAACAGTGCCATCTTTTGGTGACTATGACGTATTTCTGCTCAACAGGCATGATAATGTCTCATCAGAATAAAAAATGCCAATTCTATTCTTTTTATTGACTTCAAATATCCACATCACCTTTTGCCTCTCACAAGAGTCCAGGTACTTTGTGGCAATATGACCTGCATGTTAAAGGTTTTGCTTTTATTTCTTTGAACCTGGACAAAATGATAAAGAAATTCCTTCTGTGTCAAAATACCATTTTTTTTAATACTTTGTGATGGGCAGCGACAGTAGTTCAAGCACTCCCTCTGCTCCTCTCTAAGTAAACTTTGCTCCTGTGGAGAAACACTGCAGCTCAGAATAACAGGAGAATCATAAAAGTCAACTGCCTTTTTCAACACTAAACTGAATTATAAATAAAAGGAGACAACAGGCATCAAAACCCCCTCAACTAAATAACTAAACCCCACAAATCAAAAAAAAACTCAGGCTGTTCTACCCTAGCCAAAAATTGTCCCGAAAATCCTAACAAGCAACAATAGGAAATAATTCTAAATTATTCTAAAGCAAAGAGCAAACATTCACAGCTAGAATTATCGATCTTTCTCTCTAATGCATGGTGACTTCTGGAATACTCATCCTGTTAAAATAGGGATATGAGACAGCCCAGAAGGGAGAATAAAAGACCTTTGAAACCTACTACAGACCATGCCACACAACTTTAGGGTTAGTGGTTACCCTCACAGCTTTTGAAACACATAGAGAAAGAACTGAAGGAGGAATGGAAGCAAAATTTGTGTCTGAATTCAAATCTGTGATCCCAAAAAGCTGCTGAGTAGCTTTTTTCGTTTATTCATTGTTATTTATACATTCCTTAAACTTGGCTCTGCAACATATCCTAAGGGACTTGATCCATAAACTATGCACAGGGTGCTGCCACACTTGAAATCAGCAACCATTTATTTTAACATCTCTGATGGAACACCTGGAGCCACAGCAGTGGCCACAACATCCATTCTTCGTGAAGAAATTCCAACCAACCACGTAAAACCTCCAACAGAACCAAAAGTGTTTTGGGGAATGGCACAGCACAAACATGCACAAACTATTCAGCTTTTGTAAGATAGGAAGTGGCTAAAGAATCCTATCATCCACACGACCCACAGCAGATTCGTTGGTCCAACAGCTGGAATTCTCAAAAATTCCCAGTGGAGCTAATTGAGGAGATGGTTTTGGACAATAACAGGATTAATTTGGCATCTACAGAGGAGCAAAGGGAAAGATTCCAGGGGCAGAGCTGAAGAACAGTGTGATGAAGCAATCCTCATCACAATTTACTCCCACAGTAGAAATGGTACACTGGTGACATATGCTAAATATATGATTTTATATTTATAAGCACATTTTTTGCCTTCACTCTATAACCACAAAAAAGCCCAACTAAGAACACATAATTCCTCCCCTGTGAAAAACTCCACAATTCAGTGAAAATACAGAGCTGTTTAATTACTCAGAGATGCTGTGTATAGAAGAGTTCCAGCAGTCTGAATGTCTTTGCTGAGTTTTCTAAATTGTATTCCGTTGGATTTCTTTTCTGCTGAGCCCTAACACAAGTTCCTTTCAGCTGCAGAAACCAGTCTAAGAATAATTACAACATCCATAACAGTTTAACCACTACGTAATTGTGCACTCAAGCTTAGCCCAAAATTTAATTTCTCTCTGAGAAATGATAACATTGGTAAATTTTCTTTTGGAAACCACAGTATTTTGTGTTAGCATTTAGCATCAGGAAATGAATATTCCTTTTTTTTACTCTGCAATTTGTTTTCTGCATGAACACTCCAAATAATAACAAGATTTGCAGCGTGTTCTTGGATTAGTGCACTCAGTAGGGATGCTTTGGTTTTGGTAGGAGCAATCATTACAATCTCAATTTCCTTCAAATCAGTGGTGCCCTCATTGCTTAGAACATTTGCTGTTCAGCATTTATAGCACTTATTTACATTTCAGATTTTGTGCAGGCTGCAGGAGGAAGATTGTTGCATCAGTTTCTTCCAGATCTTCATTCTCTGAAGCCTCTATGCACTTAATTAATTACATTGTACTGCAAACCCTACTTATCCTTCCTTAACTCCCCTCTTTGATGTCCCCAGCTTCCCCGTAAGCAGATCGATAAAAACAAATTACAGGTGAAGCATTTCCTTAATTAAGAAGGAGGGAATCTCAAATTTTAGGCCGAGTGCTGCTTGAAGGTGATAAAAATGAAATGCAAAGTGGAGTTCTATTCTTCTCATTTTTATGTTACCCTTACACTTAATCCTCCTGCTAAACCGAAATAATGTTTGGTCCTTCCAGCTTCACCTTCAGATCACAGAGTGTTTCACAGAATCACAGGATGGTTTGGGTTGGAAGGGACCCTAAAGCTCATCCAGTGCCACTCCTGCCATGGGCAGGGACACCTTCCACTATCCCAGGCTGCTCCAAGCCCTGTCCAGCCTGGCCTTGGACACTTCCAGGGATCCAGGGGCAGCCACAGCTTCTCTGGGCACCCTGTGCCAGGGCCTCCCCATCCTCACAGTAAAGAATTTTTTCCTAATATCCCATCTAAACCCACTCCCTCTCAGTTTGAAGCCATTCCCCCTTGTCCTGTCATTTCATGGGCTTTCAACATATTTCTTACAATACTCTCCATAAAATTGCTGGGATTCAGCCTTACACTTGCTTTGGTTCACAGACAGAGGAACCAAGGCCAGGAACACGTGGGAGCATAAAGCACCAGTAATCTGAATCAGTGAACCAGACAGAGCCCTGCACGAGCTGGCTCGTGTAAAAAGCAGTATCCATAGATCCATGGAGGCCCAGCCCTCCCGAATAGTGCTGGAAGCATTGGAGAAGAGATTCAAACTCCATTTTTGATTTATAATTTTTAACCCTAGTCGTTACACAGAGGCTTGAATAGGGAAGCATTCCGCAATTTTAGTTCTAATGCACTTGTCACGAACCATTCAGCCTTTTCTGATCTTGCTTTATCGTTTCCTTTTTCCCCTTTCACGTGGGATCTGAGATGTCTTTACAGCTGGGAATTCATTCTAAAGTGATCAGGTAAAAAGAACAAGAAGGCAGTGGACAGCTATACTTCAAATATTTTACCCAACAACCCAAATAACCCAATAACCCAAATATTTTACCCGATAACCCAATCAATAACCCTTACATCCTTTACCAATAACCCTTTTATCCAATAACACTTATAATCTCTAACTCTTGAAAGTAACCATCCTTTTACTACAATTCATATAGCAAAGGTATTTTGTCATTACAAATTCTTATCACTGTTGCTAAAGTAAAGAGTATTTTCAACAGAAAGTTCTCTATTTAAGAATAATTCAATTAAATCTGATTTGGGCTGACAGAAATGTTTTCGTTTTTTTTAAAAACAAGGTTTCTGCTGTCATGAGTTCTCCAGGATTACAACGTGGAATGATTTATGCAAATTCTCAGAATTCCTCTGCATGATGTATGCTTCCTTTTGCTACGGGTTCACAAATTGGATTTTCTATGTCAGATATTGAAAAGGGAAAACCGAAACAGGTCAGTGTTTTAAATGTGATTGATTTCTTCAAAGGAAATGGATGACATGATGCATTACAGCAATAAGATCCTCATATTTCTGTTATAAATCACAGCCTTCTGCCAGGCCTTTTTCAACTGGAAGTCTTGCAAAACTATCTTGAACTGCAATGGGAACTTTCCATAAAACCTTTCCTTTTCTTTTTTATAATATGTTATTTTTCCCCCAATTTGCTTTGACAGATGGACTTCAGGCATGACTGTTACTCCACAAATAACATTCAAGTTTTGAAGATTTTATTGAGAAGTCACTCTTTTTTTTTTTTTCCCCCAAGAGAAAAACTATGCAGTTTGAAAATGCTTCACAAATGCCAGCCCACAGCTGGTAGCATTAATATGTGTAATACACAACAGCCTTGCTTTGGATTATTGGGGGGATGTTCTCAAAAATAAACAATCTTCTCTTTCCCCCAACAAACCTCACATTCTTTTACTTTTTTACCCTGTCAGTTAGTACTGGGAGCCTTTCTGTGCTACAAACAGTCAATACAGAATATATCTAAACCAAATATAGCCGTGTCCACCAAAAATACTTTGATTTTACACCACACTGTTCTGAGTCATCTGAAAATGGACATTTCTGTGAATAAGTGAGTTAAGAGGACCAAGGCCTCGCTGCTGATATCACCCACCCAGATTTCCACATCCTCATTATCTCAGACCCCTGGTTACTCTAAACAGCATCACAACCACATATTCTTGACATTATTTTCATAGGGGGAAACCTGGGTTTGTTTATTAAATCTTGCCCCCATGTATTTTTTATTAATTATAGGAAGTGCCTTTAACTTTTTGCACTTCTTACCTTAGGAGCTGGAACTGCAGAGAAGACAGCTCCTTCCTTTGCAGGAGCCTGAGCACAGCTTGCTGAGGGTCAGCAGAGAAGAGCCAACTTCTGTCATTTGAACAAGGAGCATCAACCAGCACCTAAACAATTAATAAAATCAAGTAAGACAATTCACAACAAAGATGGTCACCTTTTGAACACCATGTGACAAAATACATTCAATTTTCTTTTGCAAATATTAAGGAAAACCCTTTTTATTTTCCATTTTTAGGGGTGAAATGATCCCATTACTATCTTGAGATGTTTTTATGGGGTTAGCAGGTGGGGAGATAAGAAATTAGTGCTACCAAAGTAAGCTCTACCTGAGCATCTCTCTCTTGTTCCCTTCCCCTTCCTAATTACACATCATGCAAAGATTACAGCTACAAGGTCTCCAGAATTCACTCCCAAGGGTGAATGGGCAACATCATCCAACACAGGAATAAATGCACAACAAGCTCCATAAAATATTTCCTGAGACTTCACAAATCCTATGCATAACTTTATTCCTCTTGATAAGTGAGGTATTTTTTGTGGGGGGACAGGAAAAAAAAATTTAAGAGAGCACCATCGAGAGAAGAAGAATCAGAATGCAGAAATATCCTCTGCTAATAATAATGTTACCTTATCATAAAATTCAGGCTGAAGATCTCCAATCTGTCTCCCATCCATTTTAGAGACCATTATCAAGTTCATCAAAGGATTCGGGATGAAGGATTCTATTGTCTGCTCCAACCATCTTGACCTCAAATCATCATATTCATTACAGCGAAAATGACCTTAGAAAATTAGAAAAAAAATAAAAACAAAGAAGTAAACACCCAAAGAGAAGTCTTTCTGATATTTTTTCTGTTTTGTTTCTACAAATATAAGGAGTTAGACCCATTTCAGAAGTTCTGCTGCATTGCCATGACTACCACGGAGTTTATACCTTACGTGCCTGTTTTATTGCACTTTTTAGAATACTACTGAATTTTTACAAAGTTAAATAAATTTCAACATGCTCTTACAGAGCAAACCCTAAATATCTACTAGCAAATCTGTCTGTAGCAATAGAC
Source organism: Cnemophilus loriae (assembly GCA_013397755.1). Taxonomy (NCBI): domain Eukaryota; kingdom Metazoa; phylum Chordata; class Aves; order Passeriformes; family Corvidae; genus Cnemophilus; species Cnemophilus loriae. The sequence goes on from VZTF01004294.1 coordinate 361,215, forward strand.
TTCCACAGTAAAACAAACTTTAATCATGACCCATATCCAAAGAGGGAGTGCCTTCCGGGGCTCCTTGAGCCACCATCTAAATGAGGCGCATGCCCCATATTATTAAATCGCCTTTTAAATAAATAAAGCATCAGTTTTGAGTATCTTAAGGTACATCTTAGCACTCAGTGAGGTATATTAAGAATCAAATTCTTCACATCTTCCATTCTCAGCAGCAGGTTGATCTCTTCAGAAGCAGCCAGAGGATAAAAGTACTGGTTTGTTTGGGTTTTTTAACCTAAACCTTCTGAAAGGATAATTCCTATTTAATTTACTTCATTAGCATCACCTCACTCCTCTAGAAGAGGAATGCCAGTTGTAATGAGCTGGTGCAGGTGGTTACAGTGATGGTCTCATCAGCAGGAGCATAAGGTGCTGAACAGTTTGAGACAATTTTTACCCAAGCCAACAAAAAAACTTGAAACAGCAATCCCAGCTTGCTTTAACTCCTTGGCTCAAGCTGCTTCTTTCTAAACACTGTGATTACCTCAGAATCTTTCTCCAAACAATTCCTTACCATAATCTTTCTCCCTTTGCAATGAAATTCGCACATTTCATTTCTTATGCTCTGCTTTACATCAGCATTCTTAAATTTACCTGTAGTATTTGCACAGCTCTGACAAAAGACAGCAGATGAAAAGAAAAAAATAAAAAGTAAAAACAGGGATGAGTATTTTAAGACTGCAGATTACTTACATCCCTGTGCCAACAAACTGACATGGCTTTAAGGGACTTTTGGAGAAGTAACAGTGCAGAAAAACCCCACAGAGCTACCCCACTTTTGCCTGTCACCCTGCAGTAACCTGTGTTAAAGTAAGTACCGCATTTTTAATCTTCTTTTAGGCAAAGAGCTTTCATGAAACCCTTATTAAACAGCATGGAACTACGTGGAATAAGAATTGTTGTTTGGGTTTTTTTTCTCCTCCAGCAGCACCTGGCTCCATTACCTGGACAGGCACACTGCAGGATAGCTACAGATTTGCCCCCTGGTGCAGCACAGAGATCCAGAACATCCTCCCCATCCTTCACCTCCAAGGCCAGCACAGGCAGCAGCGAGGCAGCGTTGAGCAGGTAATACTCCTTCAGTTTGCCAGGCTGGTGTTTCTGGGCAGGGAATCTCCCAGGAGCTGTCCTGGTGTAACACCTGAAGGCTGCTGGGAGGTAGGGCAGAGCTGCTGGAAAGGCAGGATGATATCCCTGCTCAGCCAGGCTGCTCTCCAGGCCGGGGCACTGGCTGAACCTGTTCAGCAGCAGGGCATGCTGCCAGCACCACGGCGAGGTCAGCACATCTCTGCATGGAAAAAAGGAAAAGCCATTCAATAATTCATCAAATAAAACAACGTAGGAAGCCTTTACTTACAATCTCGCCATTGGATAATTCTGGTGTAATCAGAAATTAATCATTCTGGTTAGAAAAGTACGCAGGAAATTAACAGGATTATAAATTTCCTAATTTTACTGCCACGGTTGGGGACTGTTTTTTCTAATTATTATATTTAAAACACTAATTTCTTCCAAAACAAGACATTCTCCATTTTTCTTATTTTATGTAGGAGATATAAATGATGAAGTGTAATGCTCTTCCTGACTATAAAGTACTTGCCCAGGATCAAACTGTAATATTAGCTGCAAACAACAAAAATAATCACACACACATTGGCTTTACAATGCTCATTCCAGCCAACACTAAAATACCATTTTTACAAGTGGTATTTTTTATATTTTATGCTCTGCAAACATCGGGCCAGTAAAACTTAATGAATAGATAGTCCTGGAAGACAGTCAGAAAGAAGTGCTTATGTGATAGAAACATGCTTGTTCGTATTTCAGTTTGCTCTTTCAGGCCTTTCTTACATGGATTTCCCCCCTTTTCTGTTTGAATTCCTCTTAGTAATTTTTAATTTAGTGTAAAAAAATATTCCTCAGAAGTATTCACTGCCTAAAGCAGAAAACCACATTGAACCAATCCAAGAGTTTTAAAGTCGATTCAATTAAAGTAATGCTATGCATCTATGCTTTTTTTTAATAATGAAGTCCTTCAGCAGCTGTGTGATCAAGACCCAAATTAAGGGACAGCCTTTGCCACATGTCTCACTGCTAACTCAATTCCTCACCTCTCCGCTTCCCTCCACCTCCCCAAAGCCACAGACCTGACACTGCTCCATGCATCTCCCAGTTCTGCCGTGTACTGCTTCTCAAAGTGATCCAGGACCACCTGACAAATCTGCTTCTGGAGCTTCCCTTTTGTTTTCTTTTCCAGCTTCAGAGAAAGGAAGAAAAAAGAACAGTAGTAAAGCCAAACTAAACCTTCCCTAGTTCTCACTAGAATAGATGAAAGACATTTTACTAATTACATCAACCTGGTATCAGTGATATTAGGATGCTCAAACATTAATAGACCACATCTTCACATGATCGAGATGTAACAGACATTTCAGAGAGCAAACGAGTTAAGGCACAGTACACTCTTCCTCCCTGCTCGGCTGCTTAATAAATACCCCTCCATATCCACTGTGCTCATAACCCAGTGGTTCCTGAGACTCTGATGGAGCTCAACCCACGAAAGGAAGGGAAAGAGCTTTTGGTTTCTAAGCAAACCCCAAAGCTAAACGCTGAATTTCCCTCCCTAAGGGCACCCCGCAGCCGTCCCGTCCCACCGCGCTCCTCCAAACGCGGCGCAGAGACGGCGGGCGGCGGAACCGCAGGGACGGCTGTGGGGCCGGCAATTCTCTCTCTGTGCCACAGCAGCTTCCCGCAGGAGGTACAGAAACCCAGGAGACGCTCGGTGGTGCGGAGGAGGGACGCGGGGAGCGCAAACGCGGCCGGGCGGGCTCTCTCCGCTCGGAAGGCCCGCGCAGGAAGCGGCCGGAGCGCTTCCGGCCCCGGCCCCGGCCCCGGCTCGCCCGGTCCGGCCCCAACCCCGGCCCCGGCCCCGGCCCCGGCTCACCTGTGCCGGAGNAAGATCAGCTGGTCCCAGCCCCCTCGGCCAGGGGTGGGAACACAACCCCCTAGAGGATGTTCAAGTCACCATCCAGCCTGGCTTTGAACACTGCCACGGTTGGGGCATCCCACAACTTCCCTGGGCCCCCTGTTCCCGTGTCTCACTATCCTCACAGTAAAACAATTCTTCAATTTACAAAACCGATCCTCACCCCAGGGCCTGCTGGAGGGGCTGATGGTATCCATACCCCACACCCGCATCCCCATCAGATCTCTGCTTGTGCCTTGTCACCAGACCCTGGCTCCTGGCTGGAGCAGGCTTCGGAGCAGCTACTCAGCTCATCTGAACCACACCGGCGATCAGCTCTGGCTTAACCTGCTGCTACTGCCATGAAAAACTGCTGGAGGCTTGAAAATTATTCACAGAGATTTCTCACACATACTTTCAGACAAAAAATTCTCCGAGGACAGGAATCAGGAGGATTACAGTACCCCAGTTCAGCTGTCACTGGTTTAGCAGCACTAAAATCTGAGGCTGCTGATGTGCCTGGACCATCTCTCCGTCATCTGATCCCTTCATCTGGACAGAACGGGAGACCTGCAAACTGCTCCTCCCAGGAATGGCATCCTGCTGTGTTGGCCATCTCCTGCTGCAATCCTTGTATCCCAGTAAAACAAAAGAAATCCCCACCTATCCTCCCTTTCATGTCCATCAGCATTTACCAGCTGCCTCGCTAAGAGCAAGCCCTGTGGAGGCAGAAAACTTGTTTAAGAGTAGTTTTAATTAAAGCTGCTGCGGGCTGAACCCGGCCTCTGAAATCCAGACTGGAAAGGGGTGCAAAGGTAAAGGCAGGAGTGCTATCGTGTAAATAAATATTTGAGTTTCAGGCACCAGCTAATGAAGACTAAGAGCATTTTTGCTCACCTCACACGGATTAGCATCACGCTTGAAAGCTTATTTAAAATGTTTCAGTCAAGGTTGTGACAAAGGGCCTGGAGGCAAAACGGAGACCTCCTACACATCAAACCTGAAGGAAGCCTGAAAGGCTTTTTGATGCATGAGTTTTACCAACAGATACAGAACAAAATTGGTTTAAAAAGTAGTTCTCTGTGGTTATAATTCTGCCAAGGCCAGTACCATACCAGAAAATACATACAAAAATTGAATTTTAGTGTACCAATAAAACAAAAAAGTCTGCTGAGTGAGTCACCTTCCCCTAAATCTGTGGTTATATTCCACTGTATGGTACATGGTGCCATCAGTGCTACTGTGTCTGAAACCAGATTTGCACCAGAAGAAAGGAAAGGACTCCAGTTCATCAGCTCATCAGCAACACCACAATCACAGCCAAACTGCAAACAGCAAAAATAAACTGCAACTTGTATCCCTCTCATGTGCTACTGCAGATAAACTTGTCCCAAATACATTTACAATAGGCTCCATTACTTATTCCATTTACAAATGCATGTTTGAAATACTGGTGGGTACGTTCTATTCAAAACAGTAAAGTATTTCAAATTGAATGAATCCCAGGAGCCAGGAAGCTAACACGATGGCAAAGTTATTGGGTAGCATCCTACAGTTACAGTACTAAACTTTCCACTAAAATACTGGAATATATTACTGGAAAAAATACTGCTTGAATCTTATTTAAAGGGGAAAAAAAAATCTGTGCTGCTTACTTTGTTACGGTCCATCAATCCTTTCCAATCTCACACTAGAGACCTAATGGATACCAAATATGTCTATTTTTAATAATTTTGATTTAAAAACCTTTAAATCTATGAGTAAGGTCTTTCTGTGGATTCTAGGATGTAACTGAAAGGCAAGACAACATGAACAACTCATTTTGAAGCACTGATTCTCTTTCACAGTAATTCAGTTCATGAACATTACTATTCCTTCTTAGAAGATACATTTAACTTACCTTTAAGATATTTTGTCTAAAAAGTATTTAAGATGTTACACATAGATAATACAAAATGTTCTGCTTAAATAGTGAGTTTCTGTGTTCTCACCACTCCTGTATTTAAATACAAATACTCTTAGCTGCATGCACTGATACATTTCAAAAATGATGCTATGGATGACAAAAAGTCTGACAAAATCTAATTTGTGCTCTCAATTTACAGCTGCACAACTTTTATCTCTCAAATATTAAGTGCACTATCAAAGCTCTTTGTATGTATACATATACACCCAACTTAGTGCCAATCTATCAATATATTCTAAATTTGATCACATTTCTCCTGCAAAAATATGCTAAGATTCTGTCTACAAGGTCTCTATTTCATACACTTTAGAAATGTAAATCAGACTTGCAGTCCTTAAATATTTATGTCTAGACTTACTTCCAAAAAATTGTAAATTTATGGTAATACAGGAAACATGTTGATGCTTTGCATTAGTTTTATTCTATACATAAATGTCATCTTGAGCAAATAAAAAGTTATGGCAGTATAAATTACTGAAAAAAGCCCCACCATAGTAAATAATTACAAAGCATATTAATAAAACAAAAACTTATAAAACATTTTTGAGGACTTTGGTCACATACTGGTAACATTTATTTTAAAAGCAAAAATCAAAAATTATACATGTCCACACACACAACACACAGAACAGACAGTTCATATATAAACATCAGTATTTTAGTTTCTCAAATTTCGTTACCACAGCAGTATTTAGCTTTGCTTTTAAGAAAGACTTCCATTAATTTATTTTAGGAAAGAGAGAAAACAAAAGGGTAATACATTCCTAGAAATCGAAGCTGTAAAAAAATGTCTGCAAAAGTAGTCTTTGAGCCAAAAACTTCAGTGGTAACAGAGCTAATGGTAGTAAGGTTGAGATTGCACATACAAATTTTTGTGCAAGCTCTCCTCCACTTTAGTATTGTGTTGTCTGAAGGGAAAATTACCAAATCCTGAGAATAATTCAACTGAATCATGTTGCAGTATTAGAATACAACGAAAGTATTCTCATGCTGGTAGTCACACAGAAATTGTTTTATCCTTTCTCTAAACTAGCAAACTTAGAGGAATAAACCTCTCCACCTATTCCAAACTTAGTATCCTTAGGACTGATTCCTCCTTACTCTTTAAAAATCTTAATCATTTCATTTTAATATGGCAGATGTTTGTGCAACTCCTTGCTGCAAGGGGCGTACGGCAAAGATTTCCAAAACCAAAGTGCTGAACACGTAACACACCACATTGTTTTAACAGCTAAACTCCTTTGGTAAAGCCACGTTATTGAAGACAGAGCATAATATAAAATTATCAAATACTGCTTCTCCAAAAAAACCCCCTTGGAATGGGGGGTTCATCCTGTCTGTCACTGAGTGGCAGAACAATGAACCTTTACAAATACACCGCTGATTGTCTCCAATGTAGCAGTAAAACATTTAAATAGGAATATACCAAATTGTAACCCTCGTTGTTTAGGTATCACTTGTATGTGATTTTCAACACATTATATGGAAATATCATACAAATCCTTAAAAACCCGGGGTTTCTTTAGTTTGCAAGATGGTATTTTAGTATTATTGAGATTAAAAACTGTGGGAGGTCATCTGCATACTGGTTGATTCAGCTTCCCATCAAAATTGATGATTTAATTAGTGCAAATTTCCCACTATGTGCAATTTTCTCGTTTGTTGTAGTAGACAATACAGTATTCGATTCTATTTTTTTCCACAGAATTTATTACCTACGTCAAACTCAGTTAACAAAACAAAGAAAACAACAGTTAAGAAAACTTCCAGACAGTTGAAATAGCATTATGTTGTATAAAATGTATTTATTTTAAATTTTTCTATCTTACCCCCTTCTTCAGATTGCCAGGAATATGAAATATGCAATGTAATACCTAAGAAAAGGTATTGGTACTGTAAGAGAAATGTAAGAGTCAAACACAATTTATTTTTATGCACTTGACTATCAGCTTTCTAATGCTCCCTAGGTATCATTTTATTGGTAGCAGGTACACAGCTCCACTCAGACTTTCAACTCATTTTATAAAAAGGTAGAAAAATATATTCAATATTTGTTTAACCTTTCTATATTCACCCTATCATACAGGAATCTTACAAAATGCTTTAGAATCATTTATTCCCTGAAAAAATACCAACACTTGCACAGCACCTGGAGAAAGGTCTCGGTGAGAAGGTACAATCCAGTATTATGGGATCTTGAAGGGTGTTTTTCTTCAGGTTTACAGCCGTGTCCTTTCACAAGTAAACCAAATAAATCCTGAAAAAGAGCTGGTGATGTGAAAAGTAAATGATAAAATAAAGTCTGATCACCTAAGTAAAATAGGATGAACTCCATGTTTTGTTGTCACATGCTGATAAAACGTCATTTTAAAAGTTTTCCTTCAAGGGTAAAAAAATGATAGGATTTTTCAATTAGTTTTTTTCGAATTCTCTTTGTGCTCCAGTTAAGCAATGACATCATGGGTATCGCTGTTGGGTCTTTGGCGCAGAGTCAGCGGGGGCAGAGGCTTTCCATAGAAATCTGTGGAAGAAATTCCAGAAGAACACATCAATCTGTCACCTACCACCTTCCTTGCTCAAAGAATGTTTACTCAATTCTTGCTTCCTAAATGAAAGCCAGGTATTCTACGGGTTTAGAGCTAATTCCTCCAAGCAAACTTTCAAACCCAGTGCTAATTAATGTCTAGAGATGGATTGGCCTAACGAGGGTTTAATTACATTTTGTTATACATGCATCAGCATTTGCAAGATCAAGCCCAAAGAAGATCTGCAAATATCCCTAAAAATAGGAAAGGAGAAATCCAAAGTGTACAAATAACAACTGAAAAAATGAACCACTGAAATTTGTATGTCGCTGTAGTCAAAGCTGCACTGCAATATAATTTTCAGTGACAGTAATCCAAAATTCTGGGACCATTTATGCATGGCATTTATCTTGCAAGCTATAATAACTTTCTAAAAGAACTGTTTCAGAATTTTTACATAAAACTGCAACATTTCCTTTCGTCAATAAAGAAATTTAAAGTGGTAAAATTGTACAAGACAAAGTTAATAAGTATATCAGAAGAGAGTAACAAGTGTTCTCAAGCATTTGTAATGGATATAAAATAAAAAACCCATGCAGAATGGAACATGCAAAGCACTTCACAAGCAAAATAATATGGAAGATGGTAAGAGGAAACAGGTAGAAATCAAGAAAAAATAAAAGCAGCTTTTTGAAGCATTCAAATCTCAGTTTTGTTTATACAGACCACCTCTTCCCCAACAAAGCCTTGCTGGCCTGCCAACACAAAATTCAGCTTTAATAAATCATCATTTCCCAAGAAGAGTATTTCCCACTTGTTCTACAGATGCGATAACTTCTGTTAAAAGTGCATTCCTGAGCTAAGATTAACAAAAGCAAACAAACTGGATTACACTACTCTAAGAATATGTGGACATGTAGGATCAAGGTTTTAATTATCCTTACATTTAATCAGCAAAATGAGAACACTTTTATATTAGTGTTGTAAATATTTCGATTTCAATAGAACTAAGTGCAGCAGCAAGAAAACTGCAACAAATGATTCTAAGGTCAATGAAAACCCGTCCAATGGATGGTTTTATTCACCAGTTTCCTGAGGTCTGGCAGAGCACTTTAGAACTGGCAGAGAATTTTACCTCCTGTCATGAAAGAGGTTTGTCATTCTTGCAAATGTATCCTCCACTGGCAGTAAGCAGGCACTCATCACATTGTGTTGTGCCAAAATTATTGGTATGACTGGAAAAATTGCAGTCTTTAGTGAATATAAGTGTGTAATTACAAAGTCTGAATGTCTGAAAAAGCTTTTAAACCCACCTTTGAATTTTGGGCAAAGCTGGGGGAAAGAAAAAAAACCAACATTGATTTATTTCTCTGCTGAAGGGACAACCAAAACCAAGTTGATTTTCAGAAAGAAGCAATTCAGGGATTATTGTAAAAAAAAGGAATCAAAGGTAGGCTCCACTGGTCTTAGGGAAACTCTGAGTTTCCAGTCAGGAGCAGGTTCTCAGTGTGGAAAATTAGAATTCAGTGAAAAAAACTGTTGTGTGAGAGAAAATGGGCAAGGACAGATGGGAAATTAAATCAGTGCAAGATGGACTTGGCAGTGCTGGGTTACCAGTGGAACTCAATGAGCTTAAGGGTCCTTTCCAATCTCAGTAATTCTCTGATTCCATAGATCTCAAATTGACAGAGTTAAAAACCCCACAAAACTGCTTTAAGCAAAAAAAAATAAATGATACTCTTGGAAATCAGGACCTAAGTAAAGGTTTGACAGTGCTGGGCTATGTCTGTGAAAAGCTTTTTTCATTTATAAATACTGCTTTCCTAATAGATGTATTCTTGCTAGGATTTGCAAGTGTGATTCTTGTGAGTGGTTCAAAATTCCTGAAAAAAAAGAGTAAATCTCACAAAGAGTAGGGAATGCCTTGAATTCAGCTGCAAATTACTTCAAGTACTTCAAGTCTGCTCTTACACCTCTGGTCAAGAGATCATCTCCCTACCCACACATTTGCCATTGTTAACTTCCAAAATTATTTAATAATTGTACTTATTTTACAAATTAACACCTAGCTTAAGCAGGATTTTTTCCTTTTTGTCCCACCCATGCTCTTGCTACAGAACGCAGCACCTCCCTTAGGCACAGATAAAAATTGAGTTCCTTTTCTTCCCCTCCCTACCTCTTCATCTGGCTTTCCTTTCTTGCCGCCTTCTCTCTATTTGCCTTTAAAAAAAAGAGCAAGATGGGTTTACGATTAAGATTACAAATCACATTTTAAGCACATGATTTTCATTCCTGTGAGAAATAAATATTTTGGGTTTAGAAATCTTATTTCCCCTTCAGGAATCTTTTGATTCTTTGGCAGAAAAGCTCCTTGTTCTTGTGTTTCAGATGTCTCCAAATTCACTTTTCAAAATTTGAAAAATAAAAATATAAGAAAAATGAAGAAGCTATCATGTGAAACTTGGGAAAAAATGCAGTATCAGCATATGAAAAACAGTCTTCCACAATCTTCCAAAAATAGAAAATAGTAATTATTGAAGCAAGAAATCAAGACTCTGCCTGCTGCACCCTGATTTTAAATTTAAAATTTTCATTTTAAATGAAGTATGTATTTGGACACTTCAAGTAACTGGCCCCATTACTCTTTGTGAGGTGTCACGTTATAATTTTTAGGTGCAAATAACTTCAGATCATTAACAACTTCTGATATCCCATGCCACTTTAAATTTTGTAAGGGAATTTAAGAGACTTCATTCTTTTTCCTAATAAAAAAGTCAGACTTGAAAAATCAAAAAGATGCTTTCTACTAAGCCAAAGGGAAAGCTTTTGGTCAATGAAAATTGGAATTTAGAAATGAAAAACAGACGAAGAATGAAGTGAATGTAGAAGTGAATGGACAATGGAGAATGGTTTAAAAAGGTACAAAACCCCGAATAGTTTCAATTACCAGGATGATGTGTTTCACCAAGAGGCTCAAGTTTTCGAAGTCTATTAAGTTTGGGAGTTCCCCATCCAACTGAAGGAAAACAAAAACTGTCAGAGCATTCCATGACTGCACTGGATTATTCTGAGCTGTACAGAAGCCACATCTCTCTGGGAGAAATCAAAGCGTTTAGAAATGCCCAAGATATGAACTACATTGCATCCATGGTGAAGAATGATGAAATACTTAAAAAATAAACTGATATACCTTAAAAAATATTGATATTTTTATTCATTTCAGTGAGTAATCAAGTTTCTGGTTCTTTTTTTGGGAAAATAATGTTTTCCCCCATGGAATAGGCCAAATCAGTACTGCTGGAAGTTCACATCATGAAGTGGGAAACTGCATCAAAGATTTTCTAGAGAGGGAGGGTTAGTAGCTCCTCTCTGTATGAAGATCAGTCCAGTTTCATCATTCCCAAGTGAGACATTTAAAGGATTACCGACCACAAATTGAGACATCAATTATTGTTTTTACACTTACCTGGTGGAAGAGCTGGTGGTGGTGTAGGATTCTTGGGAAGAGAGTCCTCTGCATTAACAGGTTCTACTCTGTGGCCCCTTTTTAATTTTGGTTTTTTGCTTTTTTTCTTACTGTTATCTATATCCAACAGAAATAAAATATTACATATCCTACAGTTATCTTCAGGTCATATCCTACATCAGATTCTAATACAATTTTTGGGGAGATACATCAGAGTTTTTAGCCCAAACTTAGACACAAAATTATGGGAAATGTAAATCACACAAGATTTTTGCTATAGAAAATAAACTGTGGGCATAAAATATATGAAAACTCTATACTTCCATGAAGAAATTCAACTTATATAACCCATTCCTGCATTTCTCTGTTTTCAAGAGATGACATTGATGTGTGGTAATAATAATATGGACAGAAGGAAGAAGCACGTGAAAAATCCCATGAAATGACATTAAAAGGCAGCAGTTCTACCTGAATCAAGGCATTCTGAGGCTTGTTGGTCACTCTCTTCTGCATGTTGCAAAAGCTGGGCAGTTGTTGAGTTGCACCTTTCCAGCCTGCTGTCATTTGTGTTTTGGCTACTGCTACTTGATAAGTGGTCCTGCTCTGGTTGGGATTTCAAGACAATTGTAGCTTTTTCAGTCTCCAACTTTTGCCTCTTCTTTTCCTTTTCCAGCTGTTTTTCGTTCTAACAAAAAGGACAAGATTTTTTAAATATTACTTCTAATGCGGTAAACTGACTAGTAAGATAAGAAGGTTATTGAGAAATTAAAATATTCCTAAAATATGCTACATTTAGCATAGAATTTATTTTCAAATAGATGAAGAAATAAAAATTCCAATATCTTATCCAGAGGAAGAGAGGGAGAATTAACAACAAAAGGATCTTTATATCTATTGCCCATTTTCTTGTTTTATTTTTGGTCCTACTAAAATAAACAAAACAACCTTCTACTTTCTTTCTCCCCAATTAGTCTTTTTTTAAAATGTGTTAGTTAAAAAAAAAAATACAGATGCACAGAGCCTAAGTCTCCAGAAAATGCTATCCCAGTTTGGATAAATACTTATTGTGGCATACAACCTCAATGACAGGCTGCTTCAGAATTCTGTATCACTAAATCACTGCAATATTCACAGCTGCAGCTTTATTTTCTTGCTTTTGATATTATTGCTAAATGGATTATTGTGCATGTGGCTGCCTTGACATGTTCTGTGGATTCGGGTGCTTTTATATTGGGGAAAAGCAAATGTTTGAATTACTTGCTGGAAAACTTTACGTGTTTCTTCAGATTGTGTTATCTCCGGGCAACTGAATAAAAAAATATGAACTCAGAAATGCAGGTTAAGGAAACTTTAATATACGAATGTGATTTTCATATTTCAAAATTAATAAAAATTCTCAGGAGTCTGTTTCCAACTGAAAAGAGGTGATGCTCAGAAATCTGAATAGTTGAAGAAGTCAGGGAGATTTGATATAACTCACCACATCACTTTAGAAGAAACTAATAGACCTTGAATATTTTCCACTTCTGAATCCCCAAGAGTTTAATTAGGAAATGTTTTCAGTCATGTGTTTACATTTATTTTACTGTGTCTACAAAACTTTTGTTCCCCAATCAATAATAGGGCTTTTCTTATCACGAAAACATTGATTCAATGCACATAAAACAAAGCTGCCAAGATTAAAATAAGAACTAAAAAAGTGCTGTGCAGGCAGACTTAGAACAACTCTTTTAAATGACCATTTTTCTCATTACCTCTCAGACATCTGCTAGTGGTAGTTCTAAACAAATCCAGATTTCCACATATTCTCCTACCTCAGAGATTACAGCAGATATAGGCTGGAAGGGGTTCCCACATTTCCCAGGCTCAGGGTCTTCCTCCTCAGGTGCATTTCCTTCTTCTTTTTCCCTTTTGCATTGTTGTTGGGTTTACGTTGTTTCAGTGGTTTTGGTGTTTGGTTTTGGGGGTGTTTTTTGGGGGCAAGGGGAGGGGAAATAGGAAGAATGAATAAAGAATTATGAAGAAGCCGTGAATTTTATAGAGAACAATGTCAGTCCTCCCCACTACACCTCTCAGTGTGGCACAAATACAACCCAATCCAACATGGTCAGGAGGTTTTGTCTGTGCAGGGACATGAGGCAGATTAGGAGCAAACCAATTTTTTTATAAATTTGTGAAGTATATATGAAGACCATGTCAAGTTCCAGCTATTTAAAATGTACTTTAGTAATTTACTTGCTTATTTAAACCAAAACAGCCAAAATATAGTCCAAGACACTTCCCAGCTACTTCTCACAGTAACCGAGACTCAAAATTCTCTGCCTATATAAGGCAGAGCAGAGGACAGGGGTGCTCAGCAAGTATTTTAAGAATGCCTCAGTAAAATGATTCACATCAGTCCCTCACAGGCACCACAGCAGGCTGCTAAAGACCAGAAACGGCTTTGAAGGGGAGTAATAAATCACTTATCCTGCTTCCCCTGCATCATCTTTAGTTCCTTCATGCCTCACTTGTTGGATATCCTGAAGTTTATTAAGCATAATGTTGAATAAATTTTTGTAGCTAGTCCTTGATATTCACATATGGGTTACGGAGTCTAGCTTAATACTTTATTTTAGAAGGTAACTTCAGATTAAATCACAGGAATTATTTTTTAGGTCAGCCTTCTGTGAAGTTATATTAGTAAGGCCAAATTTATTCCACAACTACCTTGCAATTCCCATTCACAGCACATTTCCAGCATGCAGCCAATCAAATAAAGGGGATGAAGAGGCAAAAACTTCAAGACTCTTGGCTTGTAAGCCTTAAATCCTGGATAGCCTGGTTCCCATAAGATCTATGCACAGCAATGAACCAAATATCTTAAAGCAGGGAGGAAGGGATGGAGTAGGAATCACAGACAAAATACCTCTCTTCCCGTATCCTCCTGACTCGCTCAGCTCGCTCCAGTTTCTTCTGCTCCTCAAGCGCTTTTTGCTCCGTAGTGTCTCTCTGGATGCGCTCATTTAAGGCATCGAAATCTTTTGCTATGATATGGAGAAGCCAAAATAACCCCTTTTTTATTGATTTATCAATTTTTTTCCCACAGCCCATGATCGCTGAGCAAGGTTCCTGTAAATATACGGAGAAGGAGGGAAAAAATATTTGTGGTTCAGACCGCATTCCTTGACCGAAAACAAGAAATTAGCTGAACAATTAATGATTACTGTGAGGCTTGTAAAACACTGGGAAATATGGGTTATAAATAGTCCATGTTAGATTTATCAATTAAAATGGAAAAATCTGAGATGAAAGAGAATCAGCTTTGCTTCAGTTCGCGAAAAAAAATTCAACACGTATTTATTTATCCACAGGGATAAATAAAATCTCATGTGAATTTGTCAGAAGAGCTGTCAGACCAATTCAATTTTTTACATCAGAACAGGCATTGCACCTCGACTGGAGTAAAACTTTTTGTCATTATACTCTCAGCAGGAAATGAGAGAAGCATGATCTAGGCAAATCTATTGGAAGAGAACTGCAAACCTCATTGAGAAAATAGTTATGAAAATAGTTATGAAAACATATCTGGTAAGAAAACATTGAAGGACCAAGAGTGGTTCTCTTGAGGTTAGAACGCTTCAAGGAGATAGGATAACAGCCTTCAAAAACGTAAAGTGAAACTGCAAATAGGAAAAGAATAACTTCCTCTTCATTTTTCAAGTCAGGAAGACAAGTAAAATAGGCTTTAATTGGGACAAAAGAGACAGGGCTTGATTCAAGCTTAGAACATGGAAAAGATGTTCTCTCAAGATCTCTTCGGAACTGTTTTCCAGAATGTTTTGGAGCACTGTACATGTCTTTTCAAACATTCTCTGAATAACGACTGAATAGATCCAGCTATGTGTTCGATGTGTAGAGATGATATTTCACACTGATGGTGTTCAGGATTTGTGCTTATGAATGAAGATTAAAAGAGACCAACTGTCCAACGTTAACATCTGAAAAAGTCTCAGTGCTCTCTCTCTTCATCTGACAAGCACTTAAATGGCACCACAGTCAGATATGGAATGTACAATTTACAACAGAAAAAAAAAAATCTGACCAGTTATGTTTAAATTAAGGTTCAAATATGAGTCCTTTTCACTGTGGAACACTGCAGTACCCTCCAGCAGAACCTACTCAGGAAGGAGATGCATAGAAGATGTATATAACTTGTTTCTCTGAGAGAACTAGGATAAAACACCAGCCAGCACTGGGGCAATGTTCTCTCAGTTTGCACCAAGATTATTGTTGCTGCAGTTTGGCTGTAAAATATAAAAACCTAGAAATACGGAATATAGAGGCATATTAAATAATAAAAAGAGGAAGGTCATTCTCACTGACACTGTCCAACAGCAAGACAAATCACTCCTTCCATTTGCTTTATTTCCCAATTTGTGGGGAAATTCAAAGATCCAGTGGAAAAGTAACTAAAAGAATAAGAAGAAACATGTTTTTTTGGTCCTTGTGCAACTTTTTATCTTGTTTCGCAATGCCTCTGTTTAAATTGACCCCAAGAGCCATCCTACTGAAGGAATTTGGGGCCATGTTGATCTTTAAAGAGCCTGGTAAAGACGGTGCCCAACTGAGTATGAAACAGTCTTAAGAGTGTGTGATCTGGTTTCTTTCCTAATTACACACAAGATATAAATAACGAACAAGAACAGCATTTTACTGGCACATGTCAGAAATCATGCAATTCTGAAGTACTGGAATACGCTAATATCCTTCAGGTCTTTTTTTACTGATAACATTTTTCAAGAAAATATTTTTGGCACAGAAGTTCCTTGGAAAAAAACAAGGATGAACTTGTAATTCTGATTTAGATGATTGGTATATTTGCATAGTGCAAAGTGCACTAACTGAAGGAAAGCACTCAGAGAATCATGACATGATAAACAGAGCTATGCCCTGCTAAAACTCAGCTATTAGAGAAAACAATAGCACTATGTAGTGCTCTATAAATTTTGCAAATCTCCCTAATGAATTAGAATTATTTTTTAATTTTAAAATCCAAAGCTGAAATGGTTTTGCCAAAGTGCCTTCTTATCTTGGTTAGTAACAGCATAACTCTCATTATCTTTCAAAATGTTTTTTACTGCCATCAGAAAAAGATAGTGGAAGTAAAGCCCTACCTAAGACACTGGTAGATTAAAACAAAGGCTTAAAGAAAAACTTCAGGGACTACTAATTTGGATAAATTATCTGAAATATTGACCAATATGAAGTAGCTTTCATAAAGATTTCTGATTCTGGCTTCCCCCACAATGATTTCCTGCTGGGTATTTTCTTAACAGGACAGTGAATACTACATCTACATTTCAGTTTGATGCAATGTAGCACAATTTCCCACCTTAATGGAAGCTTTACACAGATATTAGAAAATTAAGCATCTTAAAATCGACTTACAATTTGACAGAGACACTTGTGTTCATTAACCAGCTTTTCCAGAGATAAGGACTCGATTACATCTGCTTCTGACAGAGCTCCTTCTCTGTCCTGCTTATTTGCCAGCCTAGAGGGAAGATTAAAAGAAACACAAGAGAGACTCTCACATCTCCAAAAGCCGAGTTTGTGACAACAGTAGGGAGAAGAAGAGCGAGAAAGAGAAGATATAATCCCTTGTTCCAGCTTTAATTAATTATTTTGTCTATTTAATAAGCATGTTAATCTATGCACCATTTTCAGCAGATACTAACATGAGGTGCTTAGTAATAATTTAATAATTATTTCTAGAGAAAGAAATCATATTTACAGTTAAGAAATTAAACATGAAAGACCATCCCGTTTTACATCTAAAGCAACACAGGGCAATCTGCCAGAGCCTCTGGATGAAAGTTCACAGTTTTGCAGCTTCCCAAACTGTGAGCATTTTCCTGTGTAAAAAGTGCTTCAGGATCACCTCAGTTCTGCCTGCTACCCAGCACTTCTCCCTGATGCCAAACAAAGTTTTGAACTTGCTCTTCCTGAGTAAAACTTAAGGGAGTGTAGAGTGAGGAACTTGCATGAATGGCTCTAAAAAATATACTTTATTAAATAGAGGAAAGCAAAAAAACCCCACATAGCTCACAAAATAAGTGTTCTGTAAGATGAAGATCATTGTCTTGTCACTTATATATGGTAGGAGACAGGACTCTAGAAGACAGGCATTCATTTAGGAATATAAAAGTACAATCCAACCTTATTTTGCACTTTCTACAACAGTAATAATCCAAGCTAAGTGCTGCATGGCATTAGGGAATAAGAAATGTGTACTTGCTTCTCTCTAATAAAGGAATTCCACTAATATAATGTTGCTCTGAAATTTAGCAACATTTCAATGACATGAGAACTCTGATTCAATTTTCTGGATAAGAAGACGAATATTTGGCTTCCATGAGCTCAGGGGCAGAAGGTTTTGGAACCAGACATCATAGTCTTCCTCCTGAAATATCAAGTCATTATCATTAACTCAAATGGTTTTTAGGGAACGTTAGGCCAAAGCTTGTACTTTGGATTTATGTTAACTCCTGGCTGGGAAGGAACAGTGGTAAGAATTCACTTCATAGTTACCAGAACTTGTCAGCACTTCGGTTTGATCTAAGACTTTATTCTTCCCTATTCTCCAGAATCCCAGTATGAGAGCTTCAATTCTTGATTATTTTACTCCCAAGAGACTTTTTAGCATCAAAAACATTAAAAAAAAAGCTGTGTTGCATCTACAGCTCAAAACCCCACATTCCTTGTCACCATTACCCTCATGAGCTACGATTCATTATCTAATCTTTCATCTTCCTTTTCAAGAAGAATTTGTTTATGAAGGAGACCATAGAAAAGCAGCTTCTCAAATGTCCAGTCTCTCTCAATCTTCACCATTCTTAACCATTTGTGGTCCAAGCCATTCAAACCATTCACTTATTTATCATCATCCTGGGGATAAAAATCCCTGTGTCCTACTGATAATCAAAACTTTGCTGGCTTGGCCTGCAGAGCTGGAAAAGAGCATAAAGCTCTTCTCCCTGCCCCTCCTTGATAATCAGTTCCCACTTCTTAAAGAGAGAACTTCTACAGTGCTTTGTATGATTTAGTGCAGGGATTCCCAAACTGCTGCACAATGCATACACAGAACCTATATTGTAAGTACGTCCGTGATACTCTGGCACTGTTTCTTCTCACCAACTAGCTAGAACAAAACTTGTCCTCTCAGTATTTCGCTATGAAACCAAAGCTAAACCAGGGAAAACCTGAGATGAAATTCAAGAAAGTAATTAAAAAACTGCAAACAATTACCTCCACTTTTTTCCTCCCCCACATAACCTATTTTGTTGCAGTCTGACAATCCTACTGTGCTGTCCCTTAGTCTCAAAAAACATTCCTCAGCAGTGCTGTCAATTCATCTAGATCTAACTGAAGGAAATATTTCTGAGCCGTGTTAGTTGCCACAGCCTATTCCTCTCTCACCTGAAGATTAAATAACTGCACTGTTTCCGCTGCTCTTGCTCTGCACAGCCTACAAAGCACAGCTGAAGCAGAATGAAATGCTGGTAAGCTGCATAGCTCAGTGGCAGTTTGACACTAACATCCCACAGCTCGCAGTAGCTGCTGATTTTTAACCTCTAACACCTTGAAAGGTGTCATATTTGTCTTTCTGGACAATTAGTTTCCATCTTCTCTGCAGCAATACTGACTGCATTCCAAAAATATGGCTGAAGTGCTGTATCTAGAAAAGCAGCATATCCAAAGAGCTGTCTCTGCCTAATGCTCCCTGGGAACTGAAGTGGTTTTGCTCGGGTCCTTCTACTGCTGGACACCCCTGCCCACTTCAGACTTTAGGTCAAACTTCTAAAAAGAGTTCAAATATTTTTAAGATATTGTAGTAAAAGGCATTATTCTGCAGGGTTTTTTTTCTTCCCCCCTGAACAGATCCATCTACCCTCAATTCCTCTTCCCTCCATGCTTTGATGCAGAAGAAAGCAAAGCCTGCACCTACACTTGTGCTTCCAAGGTAGGCTCTGCTCCACTTCTCAAGAGCAGCTGCTAAAGGGAGCAGCTCCAAGGCACTTCCTGCTCCTGGGCACTCCAGAGGGATCCGCCTCTCAGCAGGGCTGGCTTTCAAACAGGCACAACCAGATTCCCCAAGCACAAAGTAATCAATTTGCCTGTCTACTGCAGTTGCAGAAGGCAGTTTCTCTCTCACTCTACCACACCTGAGGATGATCACACTTGGACAAGGATATAAGAATTAGAAGCAGAAGGAATAAAGGAAATACTTCATGGAATGTCACTCAAGAAACATGACTTAGGGAAATACTCTGGAAAAATGTTTTCGGGATTATACTGAAGCTTAACCTCAGGAGTTCCTCTGCAAAGGGTAAAAGCCACCAGCACAGGATTCAGAGGTAAACACTCTTCTCTAACTTAATGTTTCTAAATTTGCAAATATCAGAAAAGGGCTTTGTAGTGGGGTTTAGAATGGAAATGTGCCTAAGTGTCAAGACATAAAAATAATGTATGTCTACCTCGCAAAGAATTTGGTATTTCTGTGGGTGAATATGGACTCACAGCTCCGCTGCTCTCGCACACGAACACCAGGGTTTGAGGCAAGTTTTATGCAGAAAACCCCTTCTTTAGGGAATACATCAGTTATCTTAAAAGACAGACCTTGACTTTAATTTTCCAAGTCAGTTGAACTTCATATATAGCAATTTTTCCTGTTTTAAAACCTGTAGGAGATATATATCAAAACATACTTGAAAGCACAGCAGAGTGGCTGTTAGTTTATCATATTAAGTTTGCTGAGTAAGAAGCTTTCATCTATAAAATCACGCTTGGCTTATTTCAATTTCATATAAAGTATATTTGAATTGTCTTAGTGTAACAAACGTACCTCATGCAAGAAATAAAGAGAAAGTAGGCACCTACTGCTTTTGTATCAAGCAGGATTTTTCTAAGCAACTGGAGAGCTTTTGAACTTTAAGAGTCACAGGAAACAATGTGGAAAGGGAGTGTATGTGTGCATTGGCACAACTGGCCAGTGACAGCTCAGTGACAATATTTCTCTTAGAAGCCACTTCTGCCAGAGAAAAACAAAGTCTGAATGCTCTGGAAGTTCCTTGACCTGTCTATAAAATCTCAATTACTGAGAAAAGAGGGGAAAAAAAAACCAACAAAAACCAAACCAGTATGAAGAGTTTACTTTACTATACAAAATCTGTAAAAATGTCTCAGATGTGCTACTTTTGGGATTACATTTAATCAAAATCAGTGATCACAACCCCAAAATTTTGGGTCAGACCTGCATAGTGTCCATCAAAGTTAATGAAGAGCAAAGAATCCCTGAGGTCAAAATATTACAGCATCAGAACTATCACCTTGATTAAAAGCAACTGTAGGAAAATGAATCTTTATGAGAATGGTTTACCTTAGATCAAGAATTAGTCTTTAAGGCTACTTCAAGAAGCCATAGCTTTGAGGGATGGAATTAGCTGGGAAAACAAAGACAGAACCTTTGAATTGAACAGCAGTCTAAACAAGTGGAAAGAACAATGCCATATTCTTCAGCCTACAGTGAATCTTCTATTTAAAATGCTGTTCTACCCTTTTTCCCTTTGGAATTTTTATCTCTCATCTATTAACCTTTTTCTTGGGCAATCCTGTGGACAGCCATCACAAGGATGTTTTATTCCAGAGAAGTGAGGCCTCAGCAGTTCTAGCATGAAAAACTTTTTCTCTTTATGCTTTGCTTTATATTAACATCCATGAAAGTCAAACTCCTGACCCACACACAGGCAAAAGTAAGTCACTTGGCAGCTTGTTTTGCTTGTTCCTTCTTCTTCAGTTATTGGCAGCTCACGAGCTTTTTGAGGAAGCCGTGGAAAACAGAATTCTTAATACTTTTAACAAACAAGTAGGAGAACAGACCAACAGTTTCAAGTGGCCCACGGAGGGCACTCTTGATGAAGTTCTGAGCCTGCTCTATCAGGTGATTTTTTGCAGACTGCCTCCCAAATGGAAGTGTTAACAGACCTTCAGGCACATTCTTCTTTAGCATTTTAAGCCCCTGCTCCTTCTGGGTTACAATGACAAACCCATCAGTAAATTTTGATGGTTGACACGTGGCTCTTTCTCAAATAAAGGAGCTTATTTCAATTCATACCTTCAATTCTCATGCAAAACAATCCTTTGAATATTATGGTAAACTATAATGAATAAAAGGTGACTAAAATACTACAAGATTATTGGCCTGCTTTCATGTAGCTTCAGAGAGCTGTAAGAGACATTCCTATAAGTCAACATTTTCCCTAGACAGTTCCTCCAGGTCACATTTAAATAAGAGAACAGTTACAACTAAGATTCTAAACTCCTCCTCTTTGCAATATCTCTAGGCAACTTCATTCTCATATTACTTTTTCAACTGGTCACAAGAATGTCAACAATTATAATTAGTTTCATTTTGTTAAGTGGCCTCATTCTCACCACAGGTCTGAACCATACTCCTATTTACTGAAAAGGTTTCTTGACACACTCTGCTCTGCTATCAGTTCAGTCACACCTCTTGGTCAAACACGCTGCAGCCAAAGACGTCTGAACTCACATAAAGCAAGTCATGTTCAGCTTCCAGAAGTGTAATTCCAAAACAAATGGCAATAAATGATATAGCAATATATTCTGGACAAGATTAAAAAAAAAAAAAAGTGAATTGCTTTCTTATACTCTGTGTCACTTTGATATATCAAAACCTAGACAAACTAAGTATAGTAAAATTGCCTATATATTTTTTTAAAAACCTGTCTGGAAATCCTTACATTTATTACAGTTGAGTTCCAAGGCTGTGATAGGCAGCTCTATGGTCTGACAGAGATGAAATGGGAATGTAAAATAGGTGGGACATTGCAGAGCACAAATTTTGAGTCTGCAGTTCTACTGTCAGGAAGACAAATCTCTCACACCACTTAGAGCAATACGAAGCTGTTAAGTATCAGTTCAAACGATATATCCTCTTAAACGGAAACAATTCCACCTGTACTCTATCCTGTTGCAGCCCTTTCTCTTGCTTCTATTTTATTTTCAAATACTACTTGAAAAATATATCAATATTTGGACCTTAATGATGTGATCTTTAGGCAGAGGAGATTATGACTTTCCTTCTAGATTTCTGTGACCTCTAGGTTTGTGCGGACTCTTAAAGAGCACTAGCGACAGCAAATCTCTGTTTAAATAGGTGAAAAAAATCACCATCAAGACATTCAGTTCTTACCAATTACAGAGAATTAGCTGCAGACTAAGTGACTTGCAGAGTGAGATCACTGTTTTGTCAGTGAGGTGCAGTGTCCGTCACCCTCACTGGGATTTATGTCAGTGCAAAAGCATGAACTCCTCAAGTCCCACTACCCAAAGTATCAGCAGGAATGTGAGAACTGCTGTCTGCAGACATGGAAATGCTGGTAGATGCTTTTCCTCAAGTCCACATCTGCAGCTATAAAATCACAACAAAGGTTTTAAAACTCCAAAGAACAAGCTCAGATTTGTAGCTGATTCACTGTGTGTACCTTTGAACCAAATACTTCATAGAATAGCAAAACACCAACACAAGACAGCTACAACTCCTACAACATGACTGTGTTACAGATTTGTGGTCAAAGGCCCAAGAACATCTGAATTATTTTAAGTCTGTTTTCCCCCTCTCCATGTCTCTTGGAAAACTCACTCCAGAGCAGCATGATTTTGTTACACTTTTCCAGCAACTCTGGCCCAATTCTTCCCCACCTTATGAATTCTTTGAATACTCAGGCCTGCTTTATTACATTTGAATCTCTTTTTTTTTACTCAGTATCCACATTTCTTCACGATCCATTTCACACTAATCAGAGAATTCCCAAGCTACCTTGCTTCAAATGCAGCATTTCTATTCTATATACTGGTAATTTTGGTTTCTCTGGGAAGTCTTGTGGCAGTTTTCACACAGGCAGATTATGACAGGACAAGGGTGAAGTGTTTTAAATGCAAGAGGAAAGATTTAGATCGTGTGTTAGGAATAAATTCTTTACTGTGAGCGTAGTGATGCTCTGGAACAGGCTGCCCAGAGAGAAGTTGTGATCATCCCCTTTGCTGAAAATATTACTGATTTTGCACTATCAACTCATCTATGGCATATTTTCAGGCAGGGCAAGCTCTCTGCCTTTGGTATGTTCTTGTTGAACCACTCCCACACTTCCCACAAACAGAAACTTGAACTTGGAACTATTTTTAAGTATGTTTTCCCAAGGACTTATCTTACAACAGAGATGCTTAAGAGGATATTTTCATCCAACTACCTTGCCTCTCATAATCCTTGGTTTAAGCACATTTGTTTACAAGGTATTTAAGTTATAAGGAAACTTTTTAAACAAAGAAGAAGAAAAATGAAACTTATAGCAAGATATCCTACTTTAGTTACTTCAGATACATATTTGAGTAAGAGGGCAAGACTCCAAAACAGCACCAAACAAGTTCCTTCTTTTCTTGTGAGAACATGACAGAGCACAAACTGAATTTCAACTCAAGACACCAGCTTTCCCCAAAGACTACTATAAGGATTTTAAACTATATGCATTTCAATAATATGTGTCTCCCACTAATTTTTTGTTGCTAACGTAAGATATTTAAGCAGTCAAGTTCCAGAGTATGACTCCAGGATTTACTCACTGCCATTGTGCTCGGAAATAAGTTAGATGGGTTTCTTGGCACCACAGGACAGAGCTATAATGCAATTTCACTGCAGCTTGGAAATGAATTTAAAAAAAAATAATTACAAAAATGTTTAGGATTACATGTAACACGAAATTCCTCTGGGACATGTTGCCTGAAAGCATCATCTACTCAGTGCCCTTAACTGACTCACAGCTAAGGGTCAGGGAAACAAACCTACCCTTATTTTTGGTGCAATCATTAAAAAACACCCAAACAAAAAACCCCCTGCCAAAACCAAAAAAACAGTAACAAACAAAAAACCTGCTGTTTCAGCAGAGGTAAAGAAGGCAGCATGAACCAGAATACAGATCATACCTCTCAGAGAGCTCTTAAAGAGAGGATTCTGCTCCTTGATTGCCTGCAAGTCCTCTTTTCTGGAAGAATGTGCAGGATGTTAAAACCAAGGTAAGGAGTCATGCAAGCTGTATCAAAGATCAAACAGAGCCTTTCCTGTCAGGCATTTTAATCAAAGTGCTGAATAACCAAGAAATAGCGAACAAAACTGGAAATTAAAATTAACAGGAGGCTTTGGTGATCTGGGGACTGGGGAAGAAATAAAACAATCCAGCAAAGCCAAACAAGAAACTGTTAAAGCTAATTACAACAGAAACAAGAGAGTTCCTACTTCACATATCCAATTATGTCTTTTAATGTAGCCAAAATCTTACTTTTGGATGTAAGCTCCATGTTTCCTGGGTCTACTGATAAATCTGTCAGACAAGTGGAAGAATACTCTACGTGGATGCTTTGCAATTAAGCAAATGGACCTTTCAGCTTGCATTTTTTTTTTAAGTGGAGAAGATAATATAAAAAATTTCATTTCCATCAAACTCATTATCTTTGAATTCTGGACATACTTTATCATCATGACAGATTCTAATGGTGGTCCAGCTACCAGGATCTATTGTTCCCCTAGTCAATGTGCTGAGGTAATTGTCTTTATAAAGACTTTCCCAGTCACATATGGCTTGACTGTAGAGACTCATAGAACCCTGAGGAGCAACACAGACAAGTTATCAGAAGGCAAAGACTCTTGCAATACCCTTAAAATATATTTGACAAGGA
Organism: Cnemophilus loriae; assembly: GCA_013397755.1. Lineage (NCBI taxonomy): Eukaryota > Metazoa > Chordata > Aves > Passeriformes > Corvidae > Cnemophilus > Cnemophilus loriae. The sequence continues at coordinate 385,973 of VZTF01004294.1, forward strand.
GGAAAATTGCATTTCTGAACCTATCAACCATATATAACTATATAGAGCTATATATAAAGATGATTCAAGAAGAACAAACTTAACCACCAGTGGGTTTGCATGATAATAACACTGCAAAGGGCACTGAATTTAGGAGCCACACTAAGGCACTGGAGTGCTTTCAGTCCACATATTCCATTTACTCAACTCTAAAGAATAGGAACGTTCTCCCTTTACTGACAAAAACTTTAAGGGAAGCGAAGTGCTTTCATCTCAATCAAAAGAAAAACAGGATGTGCCCCTATATACAAACACATAGGACAAAAACAAGGACTCAGTAAACGAACAGAGCTTGTTGTGGAACACTCAAGAAGCCAAGCCAACAATTCCCAAGGTTATCTCAGTCATGAAGACATCCTTATTTTTCTGAAACCAGCATGTGTTCCAATTGCCAGTATAATCAAGCACAGTTATGGGCAAGCCTGTTCAGTGGCAGGCTTTGAAGGCAAGCCCGACAGCAGAGAAGATATGAAACTAAGATTCATGTGCTTACATTTCAGTCTTTTGTGACACTGATCTTTAAACAAGAAGAGAAAAATCTCCAGTATTTTCTGCTCACTTCTTTGATATTTAACAATATTTGCAGATTTGTTTTGCAGTTCTGTGAGGTTCCTCCCTCCAGCCCCAAGGAACACAGCAATTTCAAGAGCAGTGCACCAATTCTCTTAGACACAAGAAATTCTTGTCACCTCATACCATAAGCACTAATGGTGCCCTTAGAACTTGCTTTTAATCCCAGGTTTGCCCAGCCCTGCTAAATTAACATGCGTCAGCGGATGTGTGAGGCTGGACCAGAACAGATTTTCAGGTCACTTCTCTGAAGCCCTATTTAGCAGCCCTGGGTCCTTTCACATGCCCCAGGCTGAACTTTCCCTGTTGGTGGTGCCAAGCAGCTCTGGAACATTCCTGAAGAAAGTTACCTGGGAGCAACTGCCACGGGGACATCCAGAAAAAAGTTCGGCAATGGAGAGGCATTACTGTCATGAAATAAATACATTTTGCATTTTCCCCACCCTAGAATAACATTTGCCAATAAATAACTTGCAAGCTTGTCTGATCACAAGTCTCAGCACATTACTGTAACTTCTGATGATTGCCAGGCTTTTGGGATTCTCTTGATGTGAATCAACAAACACTAAATTAAAATATTAAGGCATTAAGGGAAAAAAAAAACCAGTAAGGAAAATCCACACTAGGGTAGAATATCAACATTCTTTCTCATGACTGACCTCTGAAGCATTTCAAGTTTTGTTTTTCAGCTAATCCTCTCGCAGAAAGCCAGATTTAAGTCTGTGAAGATGTGTCCACACTGCTCAACTCCATGACTTGTATTATGCAAAATCTATTTAGAGACTTTAAATATGCATAGGGGAGCAGAGATACACAGCAGTATCATTTGAAACTGTTCAAATGCAACAAAATCATTTGCATATTGACAGGTTACTGGATTGATCCTTTGCAGCTACTAAAATGCATTCTTTTGGATATTATAAATACCACATTTGCTTGCTAAAAAACCCATAAAATCTGTAGAATCAGAGCTGAAGAAAAGTTGCACCTATACAATGCTACTATTTCAGAGCACTGCCCTAAAGGCTCTGAAAACAGCCAAAAGATACCACTGTGCTGTTTAACCTTTATGCTTGAACAGCCCTTTGAAAGACACACATCTGATTTAACCAGAGGACCCTAAGTAAAAAATCCCATAATCTTCTAGTCCTGAACATTTTACTTCTTACTGAAATTTTCCATCCTTGATCACAGTCCAAGGAAATAATTCATGTAGAGTTTGAGAGAAATACCTTCTTCCCTATGACTAAAAATAGTTGAAATTAGTTTCCATTGGGCGTGTTTTAGAAAATATTTTTCTCTTCATTATCTCTCCAGTAAAGCTTGCACAACAGCTAGGGCATAAAACAAAACTGTATCTGCTTTCTATTAAGTAAGAAACAGCACTGAATCGTAGCCCACTGTGGTGCACAATGCACATTTGCATCAATTTTATGAAGAATGTAAATGACAGCGTAAGAATAGCTAACAGTAATTCAAAAAAGGCTTAGAAAATCTTCATGCTGCAACATTAGTGATGTGGATTCAAAGCCACAAAAACTCGAACATAAAAAATTAATTTATTTTCTTGCTAAATTAATAGAGTTCTTAAATGATGAGAGTTCTGTTGTTGTTTTGTTGTAGTTTACTATCTAACACCCCAGGCAAGGGAAGGCAAGGAAAATGGAGAAAGGTGTTTGAGTGTGGCTAAGTTAATAATCTAAATTCATGCCAGAACGCTGATTCGTTACAAAGTCTGTTTCATAATCTCAAAAACTGAAATATTTCCTACTGAGAATCCAAAAATGGCAAAGCACACTCACTTCTATTTCCAAAATGATTTACAGGTTGATTAGTTTTCATCAAGTAAAGAATAATGATAAAATAATTTGCGTTACTCCTCCCTTCCTCCCCAAAATAAAAGTTCTCTCCATACTTCTCTGGTCTAAGTTCTGTGCTCTACATCACAAATTTACCACAAAAATGGGCTTGGGCTACAAATCACAATTTGTTCAGAATATCCCCCACTTCCAACTCATGGCCGCTTTTACTTTGGTGCAGAGGGAAGTAGCTCTAATCTCCAAAACTACTTTTCATGTATACATATAACCACTAACATTGATTGTTGTTACATTTTGATTACAGTGCAACAAAAAAAAAAAGATACTGGAATTAACTTCCTGTGTTGCAAGTGGGGAAAAAAAAAACCAAAACAGGAAAGAATCCTGACCACAAAAACCATGAGAGACCGTCTGCAAGAGCTCAAACTGAGGGCTAAGGAACTACAGATAGCTGGGGAAAACAATGGTGCAACTGTGCAAGAAGAGGAGCAGGAGGAGTTTGAACAGCAGGCCATTATTTATGAAAAAGAGCCCATAACTGAAAGGCACTTGCATGAAATCCAGAAGCTTCAGAATGAAATTAATAATCTGGTGGAAGAAGTCCATAAATTCAGCCAACAACAAAAGAGCCTCGTGTCTTCAATGAGAAGGTTCAGCGTTCTTAAAAAGGAATCTAACACAGCAAGGGAAATCAAAATTCAAGCAGAACACGTACGCAAATGTTTGGATGAACTGTCCAAAACAGTGAGGAAAGCTGAAAATGAGCACGGGCCAGCGCGAGCCACGGTGAGGATCCTGGCTGCCCAGCACGCCTTCCTGTCCCACCGCTACCTCCAGGCCATGCTCTCCTACAACGAGGCCATCACCGCCAAGCAGGACAAGTGCAGGACGTTCATCCTCCGCCAGCTTGAGGTAGCTGGTAAGGAGGTATCTGAGGAGGAAGTCAACGACATGCTCCAGCAAGGAAAATGGGAGATTTTCAATGAAAATCTACTCACTGAAGTCAAGATTACTAAAGCTCAGCTGTCAGAGATTGAGCAGAGACACAAAGAACTGGTCAATCTGGAGAACCAGATCAAAGATGTGAAAGAACTCTTTATCCAGATCTCAGTTCTGGTGGAGGAGCAAGGGGAGATGATCAACAACATAGAAATCTGCATGAACAACACTCAGGAATATACTCAAGTATCTAAAGAAAAGTTTGGGCTTGCAGTCAGGTATAAAAAGAGAAATCCTTGCAAAGCAATTTGCTGCTGGTGTTGTCCGTGCTGCAGATGACACAAGAAATGAACTGCTTGAAATATCAATGTTTCCTCCACACTAAGCAGATCTTGGAAAGCACTCTTGGGATCCCTCAACTGCTTCATTTTTCTTCCCATTTTCCCTTCAGTAGAGCTCTCAGGAAAAACTGAATCCGTTTTTCGAAACAGAGTAAAGAATTTCATGGTTTTCACAGAAACACATGAACTACAGGAAAGCATCAAAGGATAAAAGTGACACTTTTTGGTTGTTCTGACTTAGACTAAAACAAGTGGCAACAAACTCTCTGTGCTGTTGGACAGCATTGAAAATATTGTTAACCTCAAAGACAGGATTCGTAAAAATTGTTTATTTGCTTTTCACAAAATAATATTAAGTATTTTTAATTGCCCTGTGGTCTTCTAGCACTTATATTTAGTTGGTCAAACTCTAAGTGTCTTAGTTCCCAGGAATCGGAAATTCTACAAAACAAATCCACACACGAAGCAGACACCATTACTAACAATCCAGAATGGGATGCCTAAACCAAAGAAGAGGTCAGAAAAATTATCAGGAATGTTTCAATACTACTTCCAGAGGAAAAGTTCATAAACTTTTCATAAACTGACATGGAGATATTTATATTATTCAGCTCCACAGGCACAGTCCTACCAGGTAAGGATAGGGGAATATGATCCTTAATTACACACTCACAAGGCACATTCTTAATGCTGCCTATCCTACCTAAATATGCAGTCACATTTGCGGTCTCACTTTTGCTAGCACAAAAATTAAAGAAAAAAATAGAATAAAAAATAAAACTCTATCCTTATACCCAATCTCCCTCAATCTAGAACCAGAGAATGATTTAGGTGTCAAGGAACCTTCTGTAGCCAACTCCTTTTGGAAATGAGTGAGAAATAGCTCTCTATGCAATTTAACAGAAAATAGCAATGTAACTGAGACAAAAAAGTTATTTCCAAAAAGATACTGAAAAAAAATAAAAATCCACACTAAAACCAAACAGGAAACCAGAAATGTATTCCTGAACTGCTTTGTGCTATGCAAAGACACAATCAATACCACTTTATTTGGATACTCAGAGAAGGCAGAACAAACTGCACTGCAATTCAGCAAGAAACTAAGTGAACTGGATGTCTTTAGTTGTGTGTAGTGGGGAAAAAAAAAAAAAAAAATCAATCTACTATCAAAGTTATTTTCACATTGTGATATTTAGAAATAGTTGGATTCCTTCCATCCCAGATTAAAATTGCAACTGAAATTAACTGCTATCAAAATACAAAGGTCTGAACCTTAAAGTGACAAATATCATTTACACAGTAGCAACAAAAAATAAACTTAGATGACAACACCACTGAAACTATTTCATCAAATACTCTCCCCGTAACTGCATACATTAAAAATACCTTAATGTTCCAAGGGCAGAGTAGAAATTAGTCAATAAACAAGAGCTGTACTTTCAATCATGGAATAAAACTCGAGTTTTCAAAATTCAAGTTTTAATACTTATGAAAACAGCTACCTGACTAAGTCAAGTCATCTCCAGATGTAAATGGGTTAGAAACAGGAAAAACAAATAAAACCCACTGAAGGAGAACTGGGAAGTGAGAAAGACTTGGGGAAACCTTTTCCGTGATAGAGGGTACTATTAACTGAAAATAAATAATATGAAATAATAGTATGAACTACAACTTACACTGAATTTGATATTGAGGATTCAAAATTATTAGCGGCAGAAATTTTGCAGTAATCACTAAAGCAACTTTCCAGTGTTTTCAGTAGTTACATAAATATGCAAAAAACCAAACAAATTAAAGCCCAGCTGCAAGTGTTCTATGAAGAAAAGTGAAACATTATTAGCTATAATCCCTTATCACCAAAATAACAGGTAGAAAACAGCTTTCTCCTAACAAAATACCTGCCCAAAAATCTCCTTGGTATAAAATATCAGTCACAGCACAAGGACTTGCATTTCCTCTTGCATGTGCTCCCATGTCAACTTAAAAAAAAACCCAAAACCGAAACAAAGACCCCAAACAAACATGACTAATCCCAAACAAAACCAGCATTTGCTTGCATAATATGATGTCCGCGTGTTCCTTTCTGATAAAAGAAAGGACAAAAATAATCCTAAGTGAAGAAAATTTAAACTTGCATACCTATGAGTCTTGAGGATGCTGCCAGAAGAATTTACCCATAAACATAAATTAGGTGATAACACTGAACAGTAAAAAAACCCCAAATGACAAATTTAACATCTGTAACTAATTTATACAAAGAGTGAAAGACAATACTATCAACACTTTAGGAAAATTGTCTTAAAATGATTCTGTGACACTTCCATGGGCAGCAATAAATAAAAACATAGGAGAGCAGCAATGAAATTCGTAGCAAATATCACACTGAACATCAGATTTCTCATATTCCCACATTTCTGCAAGATAGAGTATCTAGCACCAATTTTATGTCCACATTCTACAATTCAGCCTATTCTGAACAGATTCAAATGCACTAATTAAAAAATGTAGCAAGGTATTAGGGAACTTATTGCTACATGGATAGCAAGTATCTCATTAGTAAAAAAACCCAAAAAAACCCCAGAAACAAAATCTGAACATTAAGATTAATATAGTATTTAAAAAGGCTAATTTTCAGCATAAATTTGGAAATGTGACAATACAGGAGAGAATTCTTAACTCAAGAGACAGGCTCACACTGGGAGCATAAAGCAAAGAACTACTGGATCCCTCCACAGAACTGGGACACTGCAAAAGCAAATTCTGATCAAAGGCTTGAGGTTTAATCTCATAGAAAGTAATAACGTCAACAAACTTTGTTTAGTCACCATTAGAGCAATTAATAAATACACTCTGCCTTCTGATCAGCTACTCATAGGGATCACAAAGCAGTATCAAGATCCAGGGGAGTGAGTGGGTTCCCTGCAGGTCCAGTCAGCCACCCAAACAAACTCCATTATAGGATTAGGGCACGGAGATTACTACAAAAAAAAACCAAACGAAACCTAAACATAACCCAAAAAGCCCCATCAAGTTGTATTGAATTCAAAAACACAGCACAGTTTTCAACTGTCACAGCTGCATTTTCAAAACACATTTGACTTAAACTGAGTTGGCTTTATTGCCTTCCCTGTGCCAGTAACATGCAGAGCAATGAAAGGTAAAATCTAAACTATTTTCATCATATACACCATTACCTTGCTGAACTACCCTCCACTTCATCAACACAATTAGCCAGGTTCAGCTTCAAACCACCAGAGCATCACCGTTTCTTAAAAATGAGAGGCCTCTCCTCATATCTGTACAAATTCTTTATGATAGCACAGGAATGTTGTGCAGTTAACGCATTATGGAGGTCCTATGCCCACCAGACATAAAGATATTGACTTGGTAAACCATTTTAAACTCTCAGAGTTTAATTTTTTAACTTCAAAGAAGTATTTGTTATAAAATATTTTTGGTGTGGAATTTAATAAATTATGTTCTTTTCAATATTTCACGAACCCCATTAAACAGAGAAAAAGCATGTGCCCAATACAATTAAAGCAAGCCTCCTTTAATGAGATTTTGCTGATCATGTATCAGCAGCACCACCCTGTGTTAAGTGAACAAGACATTTACTGCTGAGAGATCACACTATTGCTGAATACAGTCAACCATTTACCACTTAATTAATTGATGCAGGCATAAGTAGGAACAATACCTTTACATCATGTTGCCATGCCAAATTTGTAAAGCCTTTTAACCTGCATTTCAAGTAATTTTAGAATTTTAAAGCGTTAAAAAATCTCACCTTATTTTTCCATGGCTAATGAAAGAGGAGAGAAATAAATATCCCTGAGAAGGATTAAATGAAACATAAAACCATAAAACTAATTGTAATATTGGTTAGAGCTAAAGTTACAGCAGTATTAGTTACAACAGACATAGTTCTTTAGGTCTAAATTCACCCAATTTCAGATTACTAGGAGAACATTCATTACATTACTTACACTAACACAGGCTTTCCTGATATCTTAGGGCTTTTTAAAACTTCTGTCATGGCTTGTTTTGTTTCTTCCATTCTTTCAATGTCACTGGAATCCACCACAAATATGACACCGTAGGACTCGGCATAATAATTCCTCCAGATATTCCGAATGCGTTTTCCACCTCCTAAATCAAAGATGGTGACTTCAAAGCGTCCCTGTTTAAGATCAATTTTGGAAAACCCAACTGTTGGAGCCACGTCTTCAGGAGACTCTGTCAAAAAAGAAAGCCTTCAGTTTAAAGAGGATTTTATAGTGGGATTTGTGTAGCAAAATTCACATTTTAAAAACATGGATGAAAACCTCCCTGTTAAATATTGCTGATCACATTTTTGCTTACATGAAGATTTTCCCTCTCCTCAGGGCATTCTAAATTAACTAGTCTCTCAACTAGTTACTTTACATTAATTTAGACAGGAGCTCTGGGGGAGTGGGAAGGGAGGAGAAAAGAAAGGAGCCTAAAAGGCAGTTTTTAATATTTCACACCACAATTCCATTGCAGTGGTGGTTACTGTACTGCATTTTCACTTCCATTCTCATTTGCATGGTAGTAATTCAACTTTGAGAAGGAAAACAACCAAAACAGTTAATGCACTCTGACCTGGGAACCCTTGTGCTCTGCCAAATTTACTTTTTTATCCTTCACGGTTGCCAAAACAGCTTCAGAAGTTCAAACCAAGGGCTGAGATGAAGTGACTGAAACCATGTTCTTCTGAGATGTAAATTATTTGAGTCCCTTTATTCCAGGCCAGGTTTTAGCCTCTGTTTGTTTGCTTTTTTTATTTGCTGTTTTTTTCTAATTTGCCATGCAACATGCTAAAAAATTATAGACTTCTATTTAATACTTCTGCTTGCTATCTCCCTTTCCTGAGGGCAAAGAAAGCCTGGACTCGCCTCACACCACTGAGCTGTGCCTGCAGGGCTGAGATAATTGGATCTCTGTTTTATGCAGCTTGGTAGCACAAGGCAAGAGAAACAGATGTAAAACCCAGCTTGTTGAGAGGAAAAAAATGAAGGCCTGGCCAAAAGCACTGAGCTCTGGAGAGCAGTGCAGAAGCTGAATCCCCATCAGCCTTCTGCCCCTACCCTTGAGACAGCCAAGATGGGCAATCAGGACATTTAAGCCCTTGGGAACACACTCATAGAAATCAGAACTATCTTTTCCTTGAGTTTCCCTTTAGAAATACACAGCTTTATTTTATTTGTTTTTCCCTGGAAAAAAAGAGAAATAGCTGTTACATTCAGATGGTAAAGGTAGTAAAGGTGATTTTCAAATAGAAAGGAAGGTTAAATAATGAAACAGTCCTGCTGTCAGGGCAAAGATGGAGGAATAGGAGCAAATACTCATGATTTTATTTGTGCTTTAGCAAGTCAGTGAACTTACATAACACAAGTAAACAAACTCGAGGTGGAGTCTCCAAGTCTGCCAAAACACTACTAAGTAAACTCTTGTTCTTGCACAAGATGAAAAGTTATTTAGAAAGACAATCCCACAAGTGGAGGAAAAACAAGAAACAGAGAATTTTTGTTTTCATAAACACAAGTTTTATCTCAAATTATATCTTGCTTGCATGTTACATGGCAAAGTGCCCCTCAAAATAGAGGGGTCTCTTGGTGGCAATTTTATTTATCACTATTTTCTGATCATAAATAATGATAAAAAATATGTAAGACTAGAACCATCCTTAATGTTATACAGAACAATTTCCTTCTTTTAAACCTTTTCTGCTTATATATATTTACTTACAACACTGATTTTTATATAAATTTTACTGGTGCATGCACATTACTGGATGGTTACCTGAAAGCAACTGCTGCACATGCACACAAGGAAAAAAGGGAAAAAAATCAAGCCCACTCATTGTATTGTCCATTGTAATGTTTGTATCAAGATGTGATGCGATCTTTAGGTGATACAACCACCAAAGTTTTCTTTCAACAATATGGGAGGGAGAGACACATTAAGAGATGGAGCAATATTTTCAGATTTAAATGACTGAACATTAGGAATGATACTCTCAGTGCTCCATTTGGATGGTAAAATAATCACTTACCTCCCTGAATTCCTCGGACTGTAGCAGTTTTCCCAGCATTATCAAGACCCACCATTATTAGTGTCACCTTCCTCCATGAGGAGAAAAAAAAAAAGAGAATTATATTTAGATTTTTTTCCTCTAGCTACACATCATTAATTATATTTTTTAACACATGCACAGCAAATTTACCACCAAATAGTAGAAAGAAGAGGTATCAAAATACCAAGGCATTGTTACTATTGTGTGTCTGGTGTTTAATATGTCCAATCATCTGATTAGACAGAACAGCAGAACAAGATATGAAATGAAAAGTCTCATATCATGGTCTTAGTTTCACACAAGACAATGATTTTGCTTTCAACTTGCACTTGCCTGCTGCAATTTAATTTCACGGTATTGTAAATTTTATTTGGTGTGGTCACAGTCCCTTTAACAATTTCTGTAATTGCAGTTCCATCCCCCTGTATTTTTACCATCTCTCTGCCTCAAAGTGTTTCCTGTATTAGAAATTTATTTCTGTCTCCATCAGTGTGTCTGAACACTTGTGTAGACAACACCAGACGCTGTAAATATGTGAGACTTACCATGCCTTTATTTCCAGACTGCAAATGTGCAAACCAGTGGTGTTGAGAATGCACAATTTATTAGCAAACTGGTATACAGGTTAATATTTTTACCGGGATAGGGTTTTAAAAGCCATAGGAAAAACATATTTATGTGTGTATACCTCAGTTCTTCCTCCAATTCGCAGACTCAGGGGTCAAAATAATTTGCTCAATTTTATGCCCCCTTAAGTGAAGGAATTCTAAAAACCATTGCTATTTGCAGACTTAAAACTGTGATAGTATCAAACATGAAGTATCATTTATACAAGTTCTTTCAAAAGAGCCAAAAACCTCTGAGAAAAGAACCTAAAAATAACAAATTATACTTTAGAACCTCAAAATGCAGGAACTGAAACAGTAAGGCAAAAACCAAACAAACTTTACTCTGCCCAGCCTAGAGGCTTTCTCTGATGGAGTGACCAGGTCAGTGGACAAGGGAAGGATTACAGATATCACTTATCTGGACTTCTGTCCAAATTAGAGCGATGGGTTCAATGGATGGACTGGTAGGTATGTAAGGAATTGCTTGGACAGTCACAGAGAGGGTAGTGGTGACAGCTCAGAGTCCCAATGGACACCAGTGACCAGCAGTGCCCCTCGGAGGCCCATACTGGGACCAGTGTTATTTAATATCTTCATTAGTGAGATAGAAAAGGTGCTGAGGGCATCCTCAGCAAGTCTGCAGGTGAGTGGTGGGGCTGACACACCCGAAGCATGGGAAGCCATCTAGAGGGAACTGCACAAGCTGGACAAGTGGCCCATGGGAATCTCAGGAGGTTTAGTAAGACCAAGTATAAAGTGCTGCACCTGATATCAACCGCTGTTACCAGCACAGGCTGGGGGATGAGCAGATGGAGAAGAGCCCTGGGGAGAAAGAACTTGGGGGTGCTGGTGGGTGAAAGGCTGGACATGATCAAATATGAAGCAATGAATAAAATGCAGGTGAAACACAGTTTGGGAAGGTGAGAAATGTAAAATACTTTCCCGTGTTTACCTGACAGGTTCCCTCCACCGTTTTAACCAGTTGCAGCAATTGGCCATTAGACTGAACATCCCTCTTCACCAGCCATCCAGAGCCACCACAGCTATGGGAATAATGTGGGCAGGCCAGAGCAATCCAAGGGGACTGGCAGAGAGACTTCAGAGCCAAGCCCTTGTCTTGTCACTCCTAGAAAGAAAAAAGGGGAAAAAACCCAAAAAAGCATAGTTAGGCACTTTGTACAAGCAAGGCAAGCCTTTTCCCTGGCAGCAGCCCAGCTGTTCAGTGTGTTATGTTCAGTCTCATTATCTTTCCCTTCTCCATCCTTTCCCACTTTGTCCACTCCCCTTTTACAGATCTGGGCAGCCACCACACGGTAATAATCCCAAATAATGATGCGAGGCCACAGCACAGAAGGAAACCTGCAAGTTAGAGGAGCAAGACACATGCAGCTACAAAATTCCAGTGCTTGTCTCACCAACACATCCCACAGTTCTGCTGATTGACAGAGAATAAGCACCAATTTCAAGCATGAGTAAGACTTACAAGAACATAACAGGATAAGGCTTTAAAAGCAAACAAAGAACATCCCTACCTGCGAAGTGCATTCATTTAACTGTCAATTTCTTTCACACAAAAAGATCCCAGGGCAAGGAAACTGGGCTCTCTCGTGAGTATTTTGAGGAACTGGCAGTGGTATCTAGTAATTGTCACTAAATTAAATAAAAGTACCAAGTACTGCCATCATTCCACAATCCGACTTTCTGCTCTTCAAGCAGAAAGAAACAGAATATTCTTCTTTTTGAGAATTACCATAGCAGGTCTCCCAAAGCTTGTATCTCAAAATTCCCTTCATATTTTAAATTATAACTAACCTCAAACTAAGGTAATTCTAAATTACCAAAAAAATTGCCAATAAATTACCAAAAAGTGAATAATTAAAGATTATAACAACCCTAATTAACCACGATAGCATAGATAATTTATAGAGGTAGGAAATGAACTCCTCCTGATCTTACGAAGCTCATTTTCAAGGATGCCTTTGCACGGATCTGCTGTCATTCAGTGTCAGAAATAGGTCAGGTTTCATACAAAGCAGAGACAACAGATACTCTTTAAACATTTATATTCCATTATCCACGAGAACCTGAGAATAGCTTCTCCACGGGAGAGCTGAGTGTATGAGGAGTAGAGAAGTTCCTAAAAAGAGCAAGATGATTACAACTGTTACAAGTATTAAAATCATGCTCTGAAGAATACAAATTATTTGAAAAAAAGAAAAAAAGCCCACATGCAGTGGGCTGTGGTGCCTCAACCCACGAGCAAGTCTGAACAAAGCTCACTTTCAGAACGTAGCTACACAAATTTTCAGCTAGAAAGCAAAACGTAACAGCTCAGTGAACAAATGTGCCTTTGCCGTTTTGTCAAAGGACAAAAATGTAACATTTTCAGTGCCTGGGCATCCCCACAGAACAACTGCCATCCCACATTATACAGACTATCTTTGCAAACTGTCACAAAATTGCTCTTGAGCATATAAATGGCCCAGAGCACTCAGACGGGATTCATGAGACGAATAGAACTTATTAAAGAATGAAAAGCAGAGAGCAACGACACCCTAGCACAGGAATCTTGTTTAAATTTGAAACCGTAAAAGGGGGTGGGGGCAGGAATTGCCAAATTAGATAAAAATTTTCAGAAACAAGCCACTCTAGGAGGACAGGACATTCAACACTGCTGAAAATACTCCAGTAGAGAGACAAATCCCACTCTGCTATGCCAGTTCGGAGAGACTGGATCCCTGAAATATGTATGAAACATATGACAGGTGTTTTATAGGTTCCATTAACAACATCCCAAACCTGTTCCAGATATTACATCTGTCAGCTTGCTGAGGTCAAACAAAACCAACAAGCCCAGAAACCTGAAAAACTTAGCAGTGAAGCCAGCATATCATTTAGTAGAGCACATTTAGTACACCACCCTCAGTAGAGGCTTTTACCATTTATTTCAGCCACATCAAGCTTTCACGTTCTTGGAAACACAGCTAAACAAATCACTCAGAGCTACTCTCCTCATACAATTTAATTATTTAACTTCCTGCTGTAATGTTCCTCATCTGAATGCTAATTATAAGGGCATTTTACTGTGTTGTATTTTGAACAGCAAACCGAGTGACTGAGCAGCAAAGTAGGCACATTTAGCAAAAAAATTTGTGAACATCAAAACTTCTCTGCCAAAACTGTAGTTAAGAGATAAATGATGTGCAAGCAACAACTGTGACATCCTGAAGGACTGAAGCACTCAAATATTTGTGCGGAACAGCTTTAGGACCACCAGATTTTCTGTAAAGAGATGTTACTACAAGACCGGCAGCTCAAGGGAGCTTCTGCACTTTCCGGCCACGTTCCCAACCTTCCTTTCCCGTATCCAAAAAAGCACCAGCTCTAAAATCCGGGCTTCGTTTCACGCATGTGTCGCTCGCTCGCCTCTCCCACTGTGGAAGCACTTTTTTAGTTTATAAGCGCAACGCTTTCTTTAAAATCCCCTCTCTGGCGCGCAAGGAGAGAGTCAGACCTCAGGCGGCCGAGCCCCCGCCAACGCCGCCCCCCTCGGGCCGTTCCCCCGCCCCGCTCACCGCTGGCTCCGCCGAGGCCCCGCAGCTCAACGGCTGCGCGCGGCCCGCGCCCCGG
>VZTF01004294.1:400677-437404 GCA_013397755.1 Cnemophilus loriae
CGAGGGGCGGGCGGCCCTTCCCGGCCGTCCGGGGCATCGCGTCCGCCCCGCTCGGTGCGTGCAGCCCCTCGGCCCCGGGGGGTTCGGCCGCGGTTCCTGCCGGGGCAGCCGAGCTGGGGCTTGGGGTTGTGTGCGGCTCTGCAGCTGTCTGCGGCCGCAGCGCAGCTCAGCCGCCCGCGGGAAAGTGTCTGCACGGGGAGCTTGGTTCCCTTGCGAGAACAACCCTCGGGAGATCATGGTCTGCTCGGAAGAGTGGCTTTATTGTGCAGTGCCGGCCCTGAACCTTTTTATAAGTTCACACCTCTCAGCCTAGGTGAGAGCTACTTGCTCTGACAGATGAAAAAAGAAATAAAGCCTTCTGCTTTTGACACAAAAGTCTTTGAGCTTAATAGTGAAAGAAGACAGTGTATCTGAAACAAGCAGTATTGCAGCTCAAAGTAAGCCTATTTCTGACCCATTTTACTAATGATTAAACAGGCAGAAGAGAAACCTAATGTTTACTATTCTGCAAAGTGCTAGGGTTTCTGACTTAGGAAGGAAGCAGTATCAAAAAATGAAAGTTCATTTTATAACGTTTTAACAGGTCCTAAAAGTCTTCTAATAAATACCATTATAATGACCTCTTCTCCTGTTTCCATCACTTTTTTGGTTCCATTTATCTTCTCCACTGCATACCTTGTCATTTTTCTTAACAGCGGGAAGTCAGCTGTTCTGCTCATCCAAAATTTCTGTGGTCCGTATTGTCCAGTTCCCTATCCCTGGCTTTGAACGGTGCCAGAGATTTATGGAATAGCAGAGGGGGAGAGGGGGAAGAAGAGAAAACAGCTTAATAATGCAGCTCATACTGTTCAATAACCATAAAGTTGCCTCTGCAAGCCTCAGTGCAGGTGGATTTGGTCAAACATCAGGCAAGGGACACATTTTGGAGAAGGTGCAGGTAAATATGAGTGCCTGACTTTATTTTGTTGGCTGCGTAATGTCACCGATGAGCTTTTCAGGATACTTTCATCGCTGGAGTTACGGAGCTGTACAAACAAGATTGTGCCACTTCCTACACCAGCATCACTTTTTATTCAGTTTTATTCGACTGCTTTCCTTGGCTGGGGTCGTAGGGAAGCAGCTCCAAGTTATGTTTAAGTGGCCCACTTAAAGCCGGTTTGTGGTTGCATCTGCACAACAGAACAGCTGTAGGAAACCACTGAATCTCATCCTCTCCCACAATTTTTTTTTTTTTCTTTTTCTGTAGTATCACTTCTAGATGCATGATAACACTTCACTACTGTGTCTGTACACCACCTCTGGAAATTGTAAGGCTCTGGAGTTGCACAAGGCTTCAGTGATGACCAAATGAAGCACCCTGATTGCATTAAGGGTTAACTTGCTTTGGCAGGGTCAGAAATGGGCTGGAGTTTCCTGTAATCAGACTGTCGGCAGCAGCAGCAGTCAGGAATTTTTGTTTTTAATAAAGGTCCTAACATAATCTTCGTAATTAAAACACAGATGAATAAATACACTGCTAATTCCGTGTGTGGGGATTGAAATATTTGCACTAAAAAACATGGAATTTGCTCTGAGTTACTCGTTTTATTTAAATGAGACGTCATAGGAAATCAACTTAGGAGAAGGATAAACTGCTGCGATGTAAGGGAAAAGACCTATTCCCAGTACCCCACTGTACTGAAGACATGAAGTAGGAAGTATTACATCTGTTTGTACACAATTGAAAATTTCTTGTCTTTTATTCACTGTAAAACTGTGTGAAAATGACAATGATGTAGCTAAAGGTCAAAACAAGACGATTTAAAGTCAGCTGTGAATTAGGCCTCCTCTACACCACAGAGCCTCTGCCCCAAAGCCATGTCAACATCTTTGTGGGGGTAGAAATCTCCCCTGGAAACAAACCCACCTGTTATAATACACAATTTTCCTATTTTTCTTTTCACTTCTTTTGCCTCAGGACAGAGGGTCTTTCTGCAGCTTTCTTGTTAGTGAGAAATAAAGCATTTATATTAATTAGTTGGCACTTCTTTCATTTCTAAGCAACTTGCTGGTTGCTCTCTGGCATGGAGGTGTGCTGCAAAACCTTGGAGGTGAGCTGTGGTACATCCACCTTATGCTCAGGAAATTTTATTTATTGCCCTACCAGAGCGATTAATCTGACCAGAATGAAAGCAAATAAATGAGTTTGTAGTTACAAGCTCGGCCCACATCAAATTCACTCAGGAGGCTGCAACACAAAGATTTCTTCAGGTCTATACCCAATTTTGCAGCACTTCAGAATGCTTCAGTTGTGTTCCCTGTCACCTGATAGAGACCTTTAATGTGTTTAGGATGGTGTGGTTTTAGTTAAATGTGAAATCTGTTTCCATTCAGGCTCTGGGCCTCCTTAGCTGCTCTTTCTAGTCAGCTTCCTAAATTTTTTTCTTTCCTGTTAGTGCAGAGAAACTGAGAGCACCTCTGTGGCTCTTGGCTGCTGGTGTGGCTCATGAATGTGCTCTGGGTGTGAGGAATTGTCACAGGCAGTACTGGACTGACTTTGTGTGCTTGCATGGCTCTTTTCTGTGGAATATGTGCGGCCACCACACCTGGTCTGCACTGCGGGTGTCACGACCCTCACACAGTTGGGCTGCTCTGAAAGGTTAAGTTGTGCAGAGGCTGAGGAAAAGAGGGCAGGTGTAGAAGAGTGGCGCTTTCTACTTAACATCTGTCATCTGCACTCTTGAACCCCGTCAGCTGGACTTCTTCCAGTTGTGCTCATCCATATTTCTCTTGATCACAACCTATACCCAAAAATGAAACCAGGCAGTCTAATTTTGTGGCTGTTCCTGGAGCGTTGTGTGCTCTGCAAAGAACATTAAAGCAGACATCTTTCATTTTTAGTGTCATTTCTCAATGTTTGCCACTTGTTGAAAGTCACTAAAATGACAGTAACCAGATACATAAAAATTAAGTAACAACTCATAACATGCTGGATCTGAAATATAAAAGCTGGCTAGGAGTCTATTTTACCTTGTGAAATGTGAATGTATTTATAGGTTGTCTGCCTTGATATTCCCAGGATAGTATTCTCACCTTTGTCTTGTTCTTTACCGTTCTGAAAAACAAAATTATATTTATGTTAATTACATATAACAGGTAGCCTGACTTTGTAAGACATAATTTTGGTCTCACATAACTTAAATAGGATCAGAATATTTACTTGCAGATCACTGAAACAAGTAATATAATCATCTTTTTTGATCTACTTGTTGGTTACATATCTCACTTTGTAATAACCATAATCTAAACAAATAAAAAATTAATCTTGTCCTGAGTATGACACTTAAATTGTGCTTCAGGCATGGATGCTATTAAGGATTGATAGCACAGATTAAGGATTAAAGATTTTTTGATCAGAAGCAGCTCCCACATACAGAATCCTAGAATTTCTTGCTTGCATTTTTCAACTCCTGAGTAAGCATTTAATTCAGAGTTTTGTGTTAGATTCTCATATTTGCTCAGTGTTTACAGCATTTTTCAGCTGTTACAAAAAGAGATAAGTAATAACAGAGTTGCTTTGTTTCTCCCAAGTTTTGCCCCAGCAGTATGCCTCTCAGTTCCTGCTGAGGAAACGCCGAGCAAACTCTTTCATGGAAGAAAGCAAGAAGGGAAATCTAGAAAGAGAATGCATTGAAGAATTATGCAATAGGGAAGAAGCCAGGGAAATCTTTGAAAATAATCCCGAAACTGTAAGTACTTTATGAGTATCTCTGACATAGATAGTAGTTCTTTGCAGAGGGAAATACAGAAGCACATGGAATTCAAAACTCCCAGTAACAACATTGGGCTAAATTCCGATTTAAAGAGACAATTTTCAGAGTAATTTTGACACCCAATTCATTTCCATTGCCTTCATTTTTCAAGTGTCCAATTCAGTGCAGTATTTTAATCTCTCCAGTGAGTCTTGTGAGTATTAAATAATCTTGTGCTTTAGCCCAAACGACAGTGATACAGAAAACCAGACCTGTATTCTGTGACTCAAAGTAACTTTTTTCTTCCTTTGTAGTTATAATACCAATATATTTTAGAACATATTCAGTGATGTATTTTGCTGTCATTTTATCTACCTGAAACTTTTCTTAGCCTTTATTTTTCTTTTCTTTCTGCAGGAGTATTTTTATCCCAAATATCTAAGTAAGTACAAAAAACCCCCAAACAACTGGAGTATCTCATTCAGTGCTGCTCACATTTGGATAATACTGGTTTAGTTATTCTGCCCCTAGCACTGGGATGATTTCCATGCTGATTATAGTGCAGAGAATGTCCTGTGTGCTGAGATCCTCACAGAGGCACTCTGAAGGCTGGTCTGTGATCAGCCATCCTTAACATGCCCAGACCAGTTTTGTGATTCGAGCTGTGAGAACAGGCCCTTTGAAGATGCCGTGCAGCAGGTGGTGTAATTTCGGTGTAAGTGAGTTTGGACCCTGAGCTGATGGTGTGGCTTTGCATTTGCAGGCTGCCTTGCCTCCCATCGAGCAGGGGTGTTCAGGGTGGCTGCAGTCACTCCAGACTCTCCAGCTGACCTGAGGGCTTGTGTCAAGGGTAAGTGCTGATGTTGGAACACACACCGGCTAAAAAGTTCAGAGAGACAGAAAGAGACAAATAACCATTTAGCTCGGGCAAACTCAATAATCTAAACCAGAATTTGACTAAAAAATTTGAGGTGAGACAGAGCATTTCCAGAGAAAGCACTTTGACCGACTGGTTTTAACTTTATAAAGTTAAAGGAGCAAAATTAACTGCAAAGTGGAAAGCAGAGTTCTTCTGCAAACAGAAGTGTCCTACACCAGCTCACCAATGTTCCCCAGTGTGTCCTCTGTACTCTACCACATCTTTAACAGTTTGCACATCTTAACACATCTTAACACATCTTAAACTCTTTAAAATCAGCAAGTCGTGTTCTGTCGGGTAGGGTAAGAGACTCTCTTGTTAATTGTCCTTTCTACCACTCTTTGGCCCATAGTTACATTACCAGCCGAAAACTTCAAAATTTAAAAAAAAAAAAAAAATCAAAATATTATCTGGAACACGGTCACTGATTCCAAACAAAAGGTCACAAAGCATGAAACTTGGGATATTTCTCAGATTTTTTGTCTATACATTCACAGGTCCAGTGTGAACTCTGTTCTTTCTAGTAAATTCATAGGAAGCCATTTTTACCATATTTCCCAGTTGTCACAGTTTAAACATCTCTCTAAACCTCCTAAACTTTTACAGCCTGATTATATCAAAGAAACTTCCAGTTAGTTTTAATAAGGATACTTAACCATCTGACACTGTTTTTATCATTCAAAGCAATGGAAGGCAAAGAAAACCCTTAATAATTACACTGCACATGGTCATGGCTGAACATGATTTCCGGATCAGTTTATCGTAATGCAATAAATTACCAGTTTCTCTGTCTGACCACTCTTGAACAGAGGAACTCAACTCTCTAATCTTGAATTCTTGAAACTTTGATCTTTCTAGTGAAATTTGTAGTAATATGATGGGGGTAGAGCATTATTCTTTAAAAACTGAAATACATCCTTAAAATGTAATAAAAATAATACCAAGTCTGGTCACATCATGCAGGGGTTAGCATGGCTTAGCAAGTGATTTGTCTTCTAGTTATTTTCTGCCTGACAAAGAAGAAGTACTGGTGGTTTGGTATGTTCTCAGTCACTTGAAAATTCTTTCTGACAGAATGACTGGCAAGGTGGGTGTGGGGGTGCTTCATGTTATTCATCAAGACCTTTCCTATTTCGAGACAGGTACCTGTAGGAGAAGAAGAAAGACCGAGGTGATTCTTGAGGAGAAATAACCCCAACTAACAAGGATTTTCCATGTTTTCCATCCCACAGAAATTTCAAACCAGTGCAGCCCTCTGCCATGCCATAAAGATGGATATAAGGATTGCATAGATGGACAAGCCAAGTATACCTGTGTCTGTAAAGCAGGATGGAGAGGAGAGAACTGTGAGGAAGGTACAGTCTTCAACTTCATGTGATGTTGGTTATCAGAAGCACAATATTTCTACTATTGAATAATATTTGCAGCTGGTCAATGGATGCCTTCCTCTCAGCAGAGTTTTATTCTCTTTCCTTTGTAGATATAAATGAATGTGAGGACTTCAATGGAGGTTGCAGCCAACGCTGTTCCAATTTCCCTGGGAGCTTCCGTTGCCTGTGTGAAGATGGCTACTTCATGCTTTCTAACAAATGGGATTGTGAAGGTGGGGAGACTTCAGGGGAACATCTTGCCGTGCCACCACGGTGCCTGCTGACCAGAGAGAGGAAAGGGTTTGATCCAATGGTTCCGTGAATGCTCTTGCATTGCCTTTGAAAGATGCACTCCTGCTTTAACTTGGCTGCTCATTCCTTACACGCTGCAGGCATTTGGGCAGCCAAATAATGAACCAGATCTAGAAGCAAGGAAAGAAAGAGAAAAAGGCCATAGATGAGATTCTGCTTCATTACTAGAGCTCCATAAAGCTTGTTTTGGTCTCTTACCAGTTTCACATATCCTTTAAGCACGCTGAAACAAGAATCTCAAGGGATGTGAATAGCTGATATTGTTACCGTGGAAATTCTCTCTGGTAAACACTGGTTTAGGCTAAATCACTCCTAATTAGCCATGCTGCTCTTTCTGCAGTTTGAAGTTCATTGGAGAAGAAACTATTAATGAATCCAAAAATTCTCTTAACAGAGAGATTTTTCTTTGATTCACCCAGCATAATTTTTCCTGTACATGCTTGTGTCTGCTGTTGGCCGTGACCTACATGCTTCATTCCATTCCAAATAAAGACCGTGTATTGACATAATTAGCAATTCTTACTGCATAGTTAGAAAAAATTACAACTTCATGCCATTTTAATGTCATATTTTATTACCAAATTATGACAACAGTTTTGGATAATATCAGGTAGTTTGAGAGACTAAACTTGATGGTCTTCTTCCACTTCTTTCACTTTCACTTTCTTTAGTCTAAATATTTTCGTGAATTAATAACTTCCGAAGAAATGCCAGAATAACCGAAGATTGTGGGTTCATGAAAAAGCATGCAAGCAGATAAATTGGTTAGAACTTCTGTAATTCTTGAAAAGGTATTGGAAAATCGGTAAAAAAGTAATCAAAGATAATAATAGACTAATATACCTTAGTGCCTTGAGTGTTAATCATCTGATAAACTTCATTCAAGTATTTTCTTACATCCAACTACAAAGTTAAAGAACCAGGAATTTGGAATACACTTGCTAACTGTAGAAAAATAGTCTAAATTCAGGGCAGCTTTGACTTAATGAAGTTCCAGAAGTCCAAGCAAGCCAGTGGCAGAATCTCCTGTGCAGCACCATTTCCACAACTGCTACAAAACCACAGAGAAAACCGGAATGATCCCTGCATTCACAAGTGGGAGTGAAGTACTACCAGGGATCTCATATTTTTCTGTCTCAAAGACACTTAATAAGACTGATACTATACCCTGAATCCAGTTGTCACATCTGCATTGGGAAAATGACATTGAAAAACTGGAAACAAGATGGAAGATAGACACTAAAATGGTTTGAGGGATAGAGAGACAGTGAGGGACTTGAACACCTATCAGCATAGCCAACTAAAAGAAAACTGACATGAATTGATGGTAGCACAGAAGAACCTCTGATTGGGTTATCTCTCCTCTTTCTGGATGTCTTTTTCTAAGATGGAATTTTGTTATGCCGCCTGGTTTAGTTCATGGGAAATCTGCAGCCTGTTTCTCTCTCTGCCTTCCTGGGCATGCATCCCTTCCCCTGTTACCCACAGAAGACATGAAGGGATGGGAAAGATAGGCAGGCAGAGAATTTTTTTTACTGGGGGTGCGCAGAAGTGTCTTGTACAACCCTCTAGAAATCTTTCTGACTGTAGCTCTCGTCTGCTGTGACAGCATGGTAGAGCTACCAAGAAAGTTTGCCAGCCTCACTCAGTTTGCACAGTGTTGGATAAGGCTGGGAAGGAAAATGGTGTGCAAGAGTGGGACTTGTTTTTAATAACCTGTTTGTGTTTCTAGATATAAATGAATGTGAGCTACACCCAAACATCTGTGGGACAGCCATCTGTAAAAACACCCAGGGGAGATATCAATGCGAATGTCCAGAAGGCTACATCTATAATTCAACTTCCAAGAACTGTGAAGGTGGGTCTTTGCCCCCAGCTCCCCCTTTTTCATCTCTTTCACCTTCCCCCTTCCCCTTTGATTTTTTAATCTACTGCTATACCAAACTCGGCTCCTCATCTACTGGTGTATTTCTTAATCTTCATATTCTTTATTAAATTAATTGTTCATTAGGTTGTCAGGCTACGGTACATGACAGCATGGCAGTTCTCTAAAGATTTTTTTTAAAGGTTTTTTTATAAAGACCTCAAATGTCAACTAAAACTATTCTTAAATATCCAGAGAAAGAGCTATGAAAAAAAGGAGCTGCTCCAAAAGAATCTTTCCTGAAATGAAAATCTGTAACTAAAAGTTTCCAAAGTTCTGTAACAATTACAGCAAAGTTGAAAAGTATTGATAGCTAGCAGTGAAATAGCAAGAAGCCACTCATATAAACCATAATAACTTCTCTAGTGTTGACACTATTTGCATATTTGTCTTAGAATGTGTTTTATTTCTGTCTGCTTGTTAAAGTTTGTTCACTGCACATCGGAAATTAAATTTCAGTTGTAGAACAGATGTGAAAGCTCTTAAGAGTTTCACAATGAAGACGAATCTTCTACACTGCCAGTTTAAGAAAAATCTACCAGTGATTGGGTTTTATTTTAAAAGCTGCATTATATTACTGCTCAAAAGGACACAAAAGCAGCTTCTTGCTGGCCATGAATCTTTTGCTCCATGGCTTTTCCTGCGGGTCTCTTGTGACAAAGCTTTGCACAGTGGCAGTGATTACATATCCAGGTGTCAGCTCTTTGTCCAGTTACGACAGGATTAAAACACTACTGACAATTTTCTGTTCCTACATGCACCAAAGTGAGAAAAACTTTACAGTAATTAATTCTTACTCCTCTTAGGGTTTCCCTCAGATACGTTCAATTTGATGCAAGCCATGTGAGTGTTGTTTCTACTGAAACCTGGACTGCAGGAAGTTGCAAGATGAGGACGTTCCAACGGGGAAAGTCTTACCTCCCTAGCAGGAGGATTATGCTGCTAAGCTTTTAGACCTTGTTGTAACCACATTAAATGAGTCACCAAATCCTGTCTAAGGACAGGATTGTGCAGCCTGACAGGAATGTAGCCTTACAGAAATACTAAATGACATGAGCTTTTCATTGTCGTATTGCTTGTAGGTGGCTAAATTCAATTATGCTTATTAGAAAAATTGAATTTACATACATTTATGCACAGCTTTCTCTATGATGACAGATGCTATTAGACTGGAACAGAAGAAGGTTTGTTATCTTTTTCCTTACCTCTCTACCTCCAAGCAACTGCAAAAAAAAAAAAAAAAAGTATTTTTATCTTAAAAAACCCCCAGATTTAAATGCATGCATTGGTACAAACTTTTCTCTTCCCACTAGAAGGGCTATTTGTTTCAGAATAAATGTTTCAGTTTCTTTAATCTGAGGCCCAAATCACCCTCATTGGACTCTCTTGTCAAGGAGAGATGTTTGTTTGTATGTTAGAAATGTAAAATTTACATTGACCTTTTACATAGTCTTTCATTTTTAATTTTTTTTTTGTACAATTTACTAAATAAAAAATGAAGTTCTTTTAGTTGATTTAACTTATTCACAGCTCAAATCAGACTATTCTCCGCAAGTAGATGCTGTCTGAAACTTAGGCATTTATGAGATTATTGTATGCTATTTTAAAAGGTATTTAGCCCTGAGATTATTTGGGGTTTATATTAATAAAGCACATCCTTTCTTCATGCACTTGCCATATATACTTTTAATAATCTGAGCTCTCATTATGTCTTATAAGGAAAGGAAGAGATCTAACCCAGAATGGGATTTGTGCCATCTGTGGTATCAACTTAGGGGGTCTCTCACTAATTCAGCCACCTTATGCCTCAGAAATCAGACCAAATTGTGTCCAGCTCTGCACTCTAGGCCTCTATCAAATTACTAAATCACCTTTTGGATTCGTGTTATTCCAGAGAACCCCTCTTGCCCATTATTCCATTAATTTGTGTTAGTTTTTAATCTGTGCAACGAATAAACCTTTCTGTCTGCTTCAATTTCCCCTAGATATTGATGAATGTGCTGAAAATATTTGTGCTCAACTCTGTGTGAACTCACCAGGAAGTTACAGCTGCTATTGTGATGGCAAGAAAGGGTTCAAGCTCTCCAAGGACAAGAAGAATTGTGAGGTAAAACTGTGCTGTGTAGAATTCCATGTGGAAAATAAAATAGTTGGGTATTTCTTGATGAGAGGATATCTTAGATTAAGGCAAATAGGAAGCTATTTGAGAACTGATTAAAAATTCCTGAGAAAATGCTGGGGATTCTGATCTATGGTTTGGCTCACAAAGCAGCAGGGATTTGGATGCCATTCAGTTCATGCATGCTCATTTACAGGAGTCCTGTCAGAAGCAGCTTGCTTTAGCCAGGCATCTTTATTCCCTGCTGCTTCCAAAATAAGCCTGAGCTTTCTCCCATCAAACAAATAATTCCTGCTCAGCCTACTCAGAGACAGAATGTTCCTTTTGTCCATATGTTCCCAAGTTTTCCTTAGGCTGTGCAAAAGTTTTCGCTCACTATTTCAGAATTACTCTGTTTGGATTAAAAAAAAACCCTGGATTGTTTTCCACAGCTCTCATCTGCCATAGCTTAAGGAAAAGCACTCAGTAATTCTTGCCAATTGGAGAACATCTCGCAGCTGAAATCGGCTGCTCTTGATCAGTTTGAAAATTTACACTTCTTAGGAGCAGAAAGTTTGAAACTCCAGAGAATCAGGATTCGAGAACTGAAATCGAAGGATTTTTTTGTAAGTGGTTCTCTGTATACTTTGAAAATTCAGGCAGTCTGAGATGTTATGTGAAGTGAGCTCAGATAACTGAGCCAACAATAAAACACCTCTAACAACAATAAAACACTTCTAACAGAGTATAACAGAATTTGGCTTAAACTGCAGGAACAAGATCTGACACAAGTTCCAGCATCCGTCTATTGGGTCTTGTTTGAACTTTCTGAAATTTAATACCTGAACAACACTTGGCAGTCATTCTATTTCATTTTGCTCATCCTTGAAAGGGTGACATGTAATGAGGCTGGAAGATGCTCTTATTTTCAGTACTGTTGTTCAAAAGTGATTAATTCTCTATCTGGAAGTTAGTTTCATGCCTTTTAACTGGGAGAAAAAAAGTACAATCAGCTGAAAATACATGCAGTCTAAAGACTAGTGACACCTGTAGCCATAAAATGAAGTCGCCATAAAATTCAAGAAGAGCACCTGTACATTTAATGGAACTGCTGCATTAGGAATAGCAAAGTCAGAGTAGAAGTCAGTCACAGAATGTTTTGAAGGATTCACGTTGAATCAAAGAGACTTTGAGACTCATACTTGTCCATAAGCACTGTGATTCTTTAATTTCTCTTTAACACAGTCTTCCCAAGATACAGCTCTGGTCCATTCCCTTTTAACACCTGAGCAGGTTTTAGGTTCTACAGAACTTTAATAGTGGAGCTTGGTGGTTCCCTAGAAGGTGGGTGTCATATGTCCCTGGTGAAAGGAAAGTGCCTGATGGAAGATTGGAATTCTTAATTCAAAAACTAAATATTTAAAGTTTCAATCCACCAGAACTGTGTGTCAACCTGGATTATCCTCCAACAGTTTAAAAAATGGACATTTCAAGCAAAAGCAAAACCACACCACTTCATTTGTACATAGGTATTCAAGTTTAAAAAGCCCAAAAAAACCCGGAGGTAAGCCATTACTTTAAAAATAAAAGACAGGCTAGCAGGCAACAACAGGAGTTGCTTCATAAGCTATCACAATGCATGAACAGCTTTTTTTCTCTACCATTTTCAGTCTGTTACTGAGTGTATCCCACTGAACCTTGAAAAGAATTATCAACTGCTTTACCTGGCAGAGCAATTTATAGGAATTCCCGTTCTCTACTTAAAGTTCAAACTGCCAAATGTCACAAGGTAAGCATTTGCTATTGATAAAAGTAGGCATTGGAATGACAGACATTTGTTCCCATGAATTTTCTGAGGGTTTAGGAGGAATGCATTGCATGGTTAAATTAAATCGCCATCTCCTCCTTGGTTAAGATACCTGTATATGATGAGTGAATGAATGAACAGGAGGGCATTTAGAATTAGCAACATAAAATTCAGAGGTTACACCAAAATAGTTACTGGATAACTTCCAGTTATACGTGGGGATGGCTTTATTTTGGATGTTGCTGCTGCTTCACCCCTGCTCTGGGTAGAAGCCGTGACATGCTCTGCCCATCCTGCTGAGCAACAAAATCGGGCCATTGTCCCCCTGGCCCTCTCTGGGCTTCCTTTCACACACAGAGCATTCCAAGGACACCCGCAGAGCACCGTACCTTGTCTAGAGCACCAGCTGGATGATCTCCTTTAGAGCTGTCCGAGCGGCTGCCCGTGGCACTGACCCCTTTATTGCTCTTGGGCTTCTCGCTGCAGCAGCCGGAATTGCAGCGTTCCCTGACTTACTGACCAATTGGAAGGTAACAGCAGCAGCAGCTGTTGAGCTGGTGATCCTCAGAGCCTCAGAACTGTACAGATGGACATAAATACTGAGAACTCTTTCCTCTGCCGCTGTTCCAAGCTGACCGGGCACTAACGCTGTCCTGGAAGAGCTTTCTGAGATGATAAATGTTTGAAACCAGGTGTAAATACAACGCGGTTTTCGGTGCGTCTGGCGAGGGACAGCCCCACCTAGGGGACACAGAGCGGCACGGCGAGGGACTGCGACCCCGGTTCTGAGCTACAGCTGCCTTGGCAAACCTCAGCTTGCAAATGCTTTGCTTTCTCCTTTCACTCTTAATCTATTTTCTAGTCCCAAAGACTGTTTCTTACTCTACTTCTACTCTCTTCTCTCCCACTGCACAGTAAATCCTAATTTTGCTACATACACACATTCAGCCTAGATCCAGACGACAAATCCTCAAATGAGAGAATGGCATATAAAAGGCTGAGTGAATTTCTAGGTTATAATTCTTTCAGGACAGCACTTGGCAACCCAGCTGTACTGAAGCACATCATAGATCTTCTATTTTGTCTGCACTGCATCCCTACAATATGCAATAGGAATATTACATCTCTCTTCTTACTCAGGGGAGTGGGATATCCTTCACAAGTAAAGCTCAGAGTGAATTTGGGAACTGCACCAAGGTTCTTTCAAATCCCAGGTCAGGGTGTTAAGCTGAAAACTTCCACTGGATTTGGGTGAACAAGGCTTATGTTCCATTCTGCTTTTGACTAACTGCGCAAAAATCCCAACTGCTCAGATACAGAGACACCAAAAGTTGTTCTCTATAACCCTTTCTCTAACCCTACTAATGAGTTATCCTAGGCTGTACAGTGTTTCACCTTTCCTGTTTTCTTATTAAGATTCCTTCTTCACAACTCAGATTTACAGCAGAGTTTGATTTCCGGACATACGATGCAGAGGGAGTTATCCTGTATGCAGAATCCCTGGACAACTCAGCATGGGTCCTGCTTGCTCTTCGAGATGGAAAGATTGAGATTCAGTTCAAGAATGAGTTTGGAACAAAAGTCACCAGTGGGGGCAAAGCCATTAATGATGGACTGTGGCATATAGTAAGTTGGATTTTCTTCTCCTATTGCCTTCCTTGTACTCTCTGTGGGAATTGATAAGTAAAGTAAGGAGAAATTAAGCAACTATCAAAAGGCCTAAAATGATGCACTCAAACCCCAGATTTAAAAACCAGCCAAGAAATGCACAGGAATGCCTTGCATCAGGAAATTCTGCTACCTTTTAACAGTCAAGGAAGAGATAATTACCTCTAGCTATCAACATAGCAATTATTAATTTTAAACATGAAAAGGAAAGTGGCAGAATATCTAAAACTGTGATTGCATGGTCAAGTGCACAGTTATTGTATACTGTATGTTTAGAGCAAGTTTTACATCTGCTAGACCAAAAATTCATCTTGCTATTCAAGCTTTCATACCTGAGATAAAAAGCCTTTCTCACTTATACAGTCTATAGAGCACACCAAATTGTTAATGTCAGTTAGATTCTGTTATCCTCCTGTGAATGCCCCTGGATATGGACAGCTGTCCTGCATCATGTTTAAATACAGTGTAAATAGTGACTGCATTAAAATTATTTTACAAGGTAGATATTTAAAGAAGCATTAGTCATGCTTCATAGGGCTTATGGAATTAGTATTTAATATATTCTACATTTTTGTGTGTGTATATGTAATTATTTCTATTTTATTCCAGATATCAGTTGAAGAATTAGAACACAGCATCAGTGTAAAAATAGCTAAAGAGGCTGTGATGAGTATTAACAGCCCAAGAACTCTGTTTAAACAATCCCAGGGTTTCTTGGAAACCAAAGTGTACATTGCAGGATTACCTCGCAGAGTGGGCAGTGCTCTTGTTAAACAGGTAATTAAAAGATAATAAGACTAATGTTGATTGATACTGCTCTGTTTGTTCAGTTTTGTACTCCTGCGAGTCACGGAAGAAGCAAGCCTGGCATGGAACCCATTTAGAAAATGAAAATGTGGTTATTAAACCACTGTTTTGAAAATAAACGTGTGAAGCTTTGCAGTCTGCCTTCAGTAAGGCTTCACTTATGAAAACACAGCACTTCTGCTCTAATCTTTGAGGATTCTGTAGCCTGTTTCCTAATATAGCCTTAAGATTCCCTAAATCACCAGCACTGCTGCCGCAAGTGCATTTCAGGGTGATTCATGTCCTGGTCCTGGCTTTTGCTCTTTTGCTGAGCTCTAAATAGGTGCAGCATTCTCTGTGCAGGCAGCACAGTGAGCTTTTGTTTTTGCAAGGTTTTACAGCAGCCCAGGCTGGACAAGGTCCATGATTCTTTCAGTCTGCAGATTTCAAGGAATGGGTACAGGCCAGTTGTTGCAACTGTCCGCTTTACAGTCCAGGAGCCTTCAAACTAATTAGCAATCTCAACAGAGAGTTTAGATGTCTTTTAAAAAAATAAATTTAAAAAATCAATTTTTGTTTAAAAGCTCAGCAGAGAAAAAATTATGGAACAATACAGTAACATCCCTTTATCTAATAGAAAACAATTCCAGAAATTTCTTTGTACTTTGGTATAAAGACAAATCTTTGAACAAGGAGCATTGCTAGTGCTCATTATCTTTCAGCTACAGAAAATCTGATGTCCTTTTGTCTAGGTCACAACATGAGCTTTAAAAGTGGAAGCAATCTCTTTTTGCCCAGGTCCCTGGCAGCAGAGTGGGAAATGTTAAACCAGAAATACCTTTTGGAGGCTGAAATACCAAATGCCTGCCACTTGTTTTCTCCCAGCATCCCTGCTGTAACCTGTAGCGTTGATAAGACTGGTCTTGATCACGCAGGAAGAAGTTGATATGCAAAATAATTCCTCATTATTAACATTTTAAAACCAACTTGGGACTGAAACTCCCAATGCTGTCATTGTGGTACAGATTAACCCTCGGCTGGATGGTTGTATCCGGGCCTGGAACCTGATGAACCAGGGACATTCGGGAGTAAACGAAGTCATTCAGGAAAAACAAAGCAAACACTGTTTAGTAGCAGTGGGGAGAGGATCCTTCTACCCTGGCACTGGAATGGCAGCATTCCAGATAAACTATAGTAAGTATTTTTCTATCACTATGTGTTTTGTTGGACTGGTGATGGAACTGATGAAATTTTAAGAGAAAGAAAATAAAAAAGACACAGAAACTAAGCTATACATCCACCAGTGATTCCCTTAACTTGTGTTAGGAATTTGCTTGAATGAGAATTCTGATCCCAGTAGTGTCATTTATTCATTTTCTGGAGTGCTTTACATTCAGAAGTTTATTTTCAAAGGTTGGGCACTATTGAAGATCCAGGATTAAAAGTTAGCTGGGTTGGATTTTTTGTTTGTTTTATTTGCTTGCATTTCTTTAGAATTATAGTTCTTTCTGTAAGTTCCAAAATTAGCACTAATTTTTCCACAATAGGGAGGAGATTAAACACTAATTTTTAACCCCGTATTAATTTTCCATCAGCAGGTGGATTTACTAATTTCAATTATTCTCTTTAAAACAGATAATCTTGACAGTGCTGAAGATTGGCTAATAAATGTGACTCTGACTATTCGCCCATCCACAGACACTGGCGTTATGTTTGCCTTGGTTTCTAATGAAACAGTGCCTCTTGCATTGTCCATAGTGGACTCTAACTCCTCTGACTCACAGGTGATCTTACAATTCTCATGGCAGCTGCCGGGTGAAAAATCAAACTAAAAAGAGCTACTCACACTTGCAGTGGAGCTGGTAGCTTCAATGTTTTGAAAATTAGATCGTATAATAATGTGCAGAAAATATCTTTTTATTAATGATTGCTGCAGCAGTGACTAAGCACTAATCACTCATGCCAGAGAGATTACATTATGTAATCTGAGCTCAGATCCATTACATCATGTTCTCTTTAACCTTTCCTTCCCAATGCACAGAGCAGAAAGGGGATATGACAGCAGTGTCTGCAGTCATGGCATCATGTTAGTTCCAGATTATAAACAAATTTTGTTGTCCTTAAGTTTCCATTTACGTTGCTCTACATCAGCCATCCCAAGCTAGAGCATAATTATACACCATGGCTAATCCAGGATTTTTCCCAAAATAAGAACCTGTAGTGAACCACTTGGGTACCTTTAAAACTGTAGGTGAAACAGGATTTCACCTCAGAACTGTAGCCAAAGTTGTTCCCTGTAAAACATTCTCACTGATAAATTTAAGAATGGCATTCCTCATCAGAAGTGATGGTTACACATCAGCTTTTCCAGCTGAAGTACCAGTATTTAATATTTTCTTCTACTTGCAAATACAAAATGCACCAGAACCAAGTATAATGGTGTTTTAAAGTTACATGTGACATCTTTGGTGATCTACCATTCCTCCATCTAGAAGGTAACGGTGACCATTGGGAACATCACTGTTGCACAGCTGGCATCAAAGAAGTTATGTACCCCCAGAAAAGTGCAGGTTGGACTTCTGGTGACCAAACAGGAACTTGAACTGGCTGTTGATTCACACACAGACAGAAGCAATTCCGAGCAACTCTCGACTCTGCATCAAGCAATGATGGCAAATGTTGTCACCTACCTGGGTGGCCTGCCAGGTGAGGCCTGTTTCTTTTCATTAATTTAGTTATTTCTACGAGCCTGATTGTATTCAGTCTCACCCAAGCTAGGAAAAGCCTACAATTATAAAAAAAGGAAGTTTTTTCCCTCAAGTGCCTCTTGTTTCCTCCAATCTTTTCAGCTTTGGAGGAAGCCAGCGTTTCAACAGTAGCAGTATTTGGACATTAAGACACAGGTCTCTCTATAGAGGTTTGAATTTGGAAAATGTCTTGATTTTTGAGTTGGGTGAGCACTGCATGTTTCTGAAATGCCACCATCTGGCACAACTGAAGAACTGCGTCAAAAATGTAAGAAAAGCGGGCATTTGTAAGTAATGCAAGTGTCAGACATGCAGAAGGGGAAGTCAGGAATATGGTTTCAACAATTAAACTCTGGGCAGGAGATGACTGGCAATCTTTATGAGACAGAGAATGTGTTGAAGCAGCAAATATTTTGTTCAAAGCACGCTTCAAGTTAACAGTCTTCAGATACTCACAAGGATTATTTTGTCCAGGAAGTGTGGACATACTTCTGTATAAATAGTTTGGCTGAATCAAGAGGATAAATAGCACTGTCCCAGGTGAGAAATATTCAAAACCTGAATTAAAACTTGAAAATTGCTAGAGGAAAGGTGCCATGGTTACAGTGTTGCTACTGGTAGAGCTTTTCTGTATCCTTTTATGGAGAATGAATCCCAATTCTTAAGAAAATGCTGCAAATTTGACCGACATGTCTTGACAAGGAATGAGAATACGTCAGTATTTACTTAGTACAGGTGAGTCAGCAGGTTAACAGAGCCACAGTAACTAAGATTCCAGTCATTTCTTGGGCCTCTTCATCTTTGTGATGCTTAAAGGATTCTTTTTTAGTACGTTGCCAGCCACAGAGAAGTCAACATCTTAAGAATGAAGAGCTTTGCATTATTCGGGCATCCCAAAGAGATAAGAAGCAAGTATTAGTTACTTGCTGCTCCTTAAGTGTCATCTCTCAGTTTTAAAAGTTTTAAAAGGTATCTTAAACATGCAAATTAACAAAATAAAGAAAACCAACGAAACGAAAACCAACAAAACACAAGCCTCTATTCAAAAAAACCTGTGCATTTCATGAAGACCATAAGTGCCCATTTTTGATACCCCTTTCTACAAACTAGTAACAGTATTGGGAGTGTTCCCCTGTTATTTCAGCACAATCAGTGCAGGTTAAATGAAACTTCCATGGTTCTGTGACAGCAGTGTTTTCATCCCTGGAGGAAAAAAGTCAAAGGGAACAATTCTACAGGACTGTTTGTGCAGAACCTCAGTTTACAGCAAAACAAAATCACAAGAAAACAACATTTCTTGTTCCCAAGATAACCAAGTCTATCTCCTAAGGAGGGGTAGGATGATTAACACCTGAAAAAATAGAGGGTGCTTTTGAGATCAGCTCCTAATCACCCTCATTCTAATTGCTGAAGGTGCTTGCATCACCTTAGGTTTGCCTTGTAAAAAAAACAGTTGTACCCTAAGACTTGAGAGCAACGCCTGCTTGGTTTTGTGCTTAACATATTGTTTCCTGGAAGCATATCCATGATCTGATGCTGCCCTAAGCCAAACAATACCTAAATGAGCAGCAGATAAAGCCAGTGTTTCACAGAGAATTCACTTGGCAGCAGCGGTGAGGAAGAAGTAAAATGTGTGAAGATCCCAGGGGTGCCCCAAGTGAGAAGTTGCAGATTTGAATCTAGAGTAGCTTCCTGGCAAAAGCAAGACAGTTCTTTCTGTGACCTCTAAGCCCAGAAACATCTGTTTGTACCTCAGGACAAGAATAGTGGGCTCCAGGAAACAAACTCTTGGTTCACTGTTGTTAATACAGGAAAAGCTACTATGGAAAACATTCCTGGAGTTTGGTTTCTGGATGGGAACAGCCTTCTAACGCATAGTTAACATTTTACTGGCCTTTCTCAGCTTTGCTGGCTTGATCTTGATCTTAAAGAAAAGGGAGAAGAACTCAAGTGTTTCCTGCCAAATTGCTCCTTTCCTCTCGTGACTGAGTAATGGATGGGGAGTGGAGTATTCCCCGTGTTTTGATTGATCTGAAAAATCCATAGGAGTTTGCATGCCTTGGCCTAATAAACGGAATGTGTTTCTGTGCAGATGTTCCTCTGGGTGCTACACCGGTGACTGCTTTTTATAATGGCTGCATGGAGGTGAAGGTCAACGACAGGCAGCTGGATCTGGATGAAGCCACTTCCAAGCACAACGACATCAGATCTCACTCGTGCCCACTGATCATGCAGTAACCGTTCAGATCATAATTTAACTTTTTTCTTTCAGATATAATTTGTGTAATTAGTCTCATGCCATAATGGAGCTTGCATTATTTTGTGCAAGATGTGCCAGGGAAGTAATCAGCAGTGTGTTTTTCTCCTTTTTATATAGAATGGAGGAAAAAAACCCTCTCTGTTCAGCTGGAAAGAGACAATCAAGATTAAAATTTTGTAAAACATTCTTTTATATATATATCAGTGGGAAATCTTAAAGCTAGGTTTATCTTCCATGTTCATGCTATGTCCTTGACATATTTAGCTTGGAGAGAAAGTTTAGGAATTCCTATTTAGAAAGAATTTTACATCTTATTTTTCGTATATCAGCACAAAGTTACAAGTTGCAAATAATTTTAATGTATTAGAATCTAAATGAAACCAGACTTATTAAACTTTTTCAAGCATAACATGCAAAGAAAAATCTCTACAGGTTTTGTAATATGTGCTTTTGGTAAAGAAAAAAATACCCTGGAATCTATAGCCCAAACTCTCTGTGAATATGTTTACAGGTTGTATCTATGTTGGTAAAGCAATTTCAAAAAGGAAGTGTTTCTTTAAGTAGCTCAGGTTTTGAAAACAGTTTTGGTTATACTGGACCAGCTTTAATTCTTCCCTCTTTAGAACCCAGCTTTGGAGTTTTAAAAGAGTTCTAGATCAGGTCGGGTCATTTACTTTCAAAGTGGGTTAAAACACACCACAGGCAATTTTGAAACACAGAGGAAGTGGCTTGGAGGAAGGAGCTCTTTCATCACAGGACGTCAAACTGGAATTTGCTGAGTAAAACCAAAGAATTGCAGCAAATACTTCTTCCATCAAATCTAGCACTGCTCAACATAAGCACAGTCTCATGGTCCATCATATTCCCTTTATTTAGGGTAACCTTGCCTTCAGAGAGCTCCAGAACAGATTTCTTTTTAAGCCCTGCTGCCCTTGAAAGCCTGAATTCTGCCAGTAACATCAGAATGTAAAGCCATATTCTGTTCAGGCAACTTTAATAAACCAACAGGTAATTAGAAAAGTATTGCTTTCCTCAGGTGTGCTGATTTCGAGCATTTCCAATATTTCTTTAACATCCTTTGAGTGTTCTTTCCACTTCCAAGCTCATTTTCACAGCACCAGAAGCCTCCCTGTGCAGCTCACCTGGTGGTTTTGTTAACCCCAAACCAAATAAATAGCAAGAGAATTGCTGTGAGGTACAAATATATCCTCTCATCCATCAAGCACAGAGACATTTATCTGCCAGCATTGCTGACCCCAGCTCTGCTGTCTTCGCCTGAGACACTGACGTGGAAATGTACGTCCAGAAGGATGGATTGTGACAATATTCATTTGGAGGACTGCCTTTCTCCAGGGATATTCTGAGTGACATCGGTGAGGTTTCTTCCAGTGTTAAATGCAAACATTAGTTCAGCAGTGCTGCAGAATCTGAGCCCATCTTTCAGTGTTAGTATTGCTTTGGCTGAACTTATTGGTAACTTCAGTTCCCACGAGGGTAATGGAATGCAGGATTTGCTCCCATCTTTCACTCAGTACAGCCTCCCAGTCTGCCCAGCAAGAAGCTGACACCCAGGGGCTAATTGCCATTAGTACTAGTTCACTTTTCTAGGATGGCATGGAAAACAAGCTTGGAATTCTGACTCCATGGAGGGGAAATCCTTTCCTGCAGTCATCCCTGCTCTTCCACCATCCCAGCACACACACACTGCATGCACACACTTCTTAGCTGAAGAATAACTTGACTGAAACAAGCAGGTTTTGTATGCAAGGCAGCACTGAATTGGGACTTTTGACATCAAATAAACACGTGATCACTTTATTTGTAATATCTCTGTGGCACCCATTAATCCTGGAAAGCCCCTGGGTCAGACTCTGCCTTGTACAACAAGCACAGAAGGTATGAGATGAGGAACACAAGGCAAAGTGTCATCAATGTTCTAAATGCTTATGGCCTGCAGGAACAGAAGAAAAGGTGTTTTGCTGTTGTTTTTAGGGGTTTTTTTAGGTTTTGTTTGTTTAAATGTAATAAATTATATAGAAATTGAATGAAAGGAAAAATCAATCACTTTCTCACACAGACACTATCTCTTTGTTTTCATGGAATAATATTTTAGGGTTTTGTAGTTAATAATGAAACCTCTGCACTTCTTTTTTAATGTAAAAGTGCCTCCCTATTGTAAGAATGAAATAAAGCAGCATTTGCAAGTTTCTTTTCATTTTAAGTTGTATTTGCGTATATTTGTTCGTTTTTGCTGTGCAAGTCTTGTTCTAGTGGTCAAATGCGTTACTCAGGAGATTGTGATCATCTCCAGCATCAAAGAAAATAACAGGCTCCAATTAATGTGCTATCCAAAAAGGGCATTCATACTCTCGAGATAATTTTTAAATTTTATTAATTATTTAATATTAGCTGAGGAAATTAGACTTTGCTTAAAACTACATGTGGAAAAAAAGAAGATCAGGTCAAGTTACCTGTATTTTCTCCTTCATCAGACGTGTTTCACTGTATTTTTAGGCATAATCATTTCAGCAAGGGCCATTCAGTGTTTATACAGAACAGCTGGACCTGCTCTGCATTTTCAGCTCCTGTGGACTACAAATCCACATGTCCCAATTTCCTTGAAAGTGAAACCCAGTCCTGAAATGGGTTCTCAGTAATAACTACAGCAGTTTAATTTACGTGCTTTAATGTCTGCATGTTTTCTGATGGATTGAGGGCTCTTGATGCTCAAGACTGGCTTTAGATCTGTTACCTTCAAAGAAGGAGAGGCCAAACTCATTTTTGTCATTCTAGTCCTGCCTGTCACTGACTGAGGCACTGATGCTGGTCCTTTAATGTCATTCATCATATATACACACTTAGTATTTTATTGCCTCAGAAACCTTTTTATATCAAAATTACCACCCTGATTCGGGCACAGTTTCATGTTTCATCTGCCAGAAATACAAGTTATGTACCCCAAAAAAATGAGATACAAGGAAAACCATATCATCTAATACCCAATGGATAAGTAAGGCACCACTTTCAGAGTAAGAACTAAGACACTGAGATGTTCATGCTTTTAAAAAATGCTTTCAATCCACAAAATACCTGTACCCTCCATGTGACACTGGGCACATCCTTCTGCTTAAGGGGCAGCTAAATTTCGGTAGGAATATGTGAATAAGCAGCTAAATTGTAAAGGAACAGGCGTGTTGCTTACAGGCACTTGGATCAACCATGTGGGTGCAAATTGATGCAACTTTGTGTAATTCAGGACTTAATTACATGGATTAAAAAAAAAAAAAAAGTTTGAGGTTTTTGTGTGGGTTTGTCTCAGGAATTTCTAGTATGTCAGCAAATAAGGAAAAAAGTCAGAAACCCAACCCACCTCGGTGCACTGGCTTCTGCCCTCTCTAGCTGAGCACTGTGGGAAGGGACGCACACAAGGAACCAAAATGGCCATTCAAAAACAACACTAAACTTTGAAACAACCTCCCCCCCAAACCAAAACGCACACAGAAAAAAGCACCAGCAATGCTGCCGCCCTGCGTGAGGAACCGGAGCAGGTGTGAGGGCTACAGAACTGGGGAGCGATATTTCTAGAACTTATCAGTGGCCTTATTGATTATATTATAAATAAAATATTAAAAAATTCATTAGTAGGGCAGAAGACGTGTGCTAAGCTACATGTGAATTGTTACAAGTTTTGAGTAGCAGAGATGATACGAAATAAAAATGGCTTTGCTTAAAACGTACCCCAAGAAAGAGCAGTTCGTCTATAAAACAATATTTCTGACTACCACTCAGCAATATCTTACCTTTCCAGCAGTTGGTTTTTTTTCTTCTTCAAATTCTGGTATGACTTCCATGAACCAGAACTCAGCTCCTAAAAAAAAAAAATTCACTACAACACAGCTGTCATTAAAGCAAAGCTTACTCTTTCCTAACCTATCACAGAGTGCTTGATCATTGCCGCCAGCTGGTCACACACAGACTCCTGCTAACTCAGCCCATGGAAAAGCAATCTGCTCTTCCAAACCTGGGTAAAATGCAGCCTTTGGCTTAAAGGGTTTTTTTTTTCGGGACAGGAGGTCATGCGGATTTAACAAACCCATTTGCCTGGAACAGGCAAACCCCATCACCTTGTAATTCCTGACTTTATACAAGCACCAAGGGCAATAGAGGCATTACCCAAGCTGCACGGATGAGCAGGAGGTTGTGTCTTGCTGACGGTTTGTACACTCTCACAGTCTGGCAGAGGTTTCCTGAGAAGTTCATTGGCAGCTTCACAAAACGCTCCCACTGAAGTCATTTTGCTGCATTTGCTGTTTCCCACAGATGGGAACCGAGCTGACATCAGGGTCTGCCCCGAGCTGCCCTTGCATCCGCTGGGGTGAGTTCAAACCCCAGGGCTTGGGGTGCCCCACCCTGCAGGGGAAACGAAATCAGTCTGGGTCAAACAGTCAAGAGAGGGACTGGTGTCCTGTCCCCACAGGAGAAGGCTGCTCCTGCAGGCACTCAGCATTTTAGACAAAGATAAATGAACAGCATTTCAAAGCATGCTCTATTTAAAAAAAAAGTCTTCCTCTTTAAAAACACAACCTATAAAAACAAACACTTAACATAAGATGAGCACGCTGCCAGTCTTTTAAAAGCCTTGCACTATTGTTTTCTGAACTTTATTTACACACAAAAGACTTTGAACAAAGAGCCTGACAAGAATTAGAAATGAGGCTGATTTTTTGCTGATTTTTTCTAATACGGCTGATTTTTTTTTTTTTTTCAAACGACTGAACAGAATCTAATCACAATAATTTGGGGTAAGAGGGATTGGTGAGTTCTTTACATGTCACTGAAAAGCCCAACCGCTGATGTGAATGATGAGTCACCTTTCCATATTTTGTTCCCACAGAAAATAAAATGGTTTTTAGAGCTACTGTAAAGCAGGTAACTTCAAAGGTTACTCTCTCACCTTTTTGCACTCTGTAACAACCTTTTTTCTGAGTTGGCTTTGGACTTACATCAAAAGGTGAAGATCTCAGGGGTCCCAGGTTCCCCAGCACTAACAGTATTAGCAGTGGATGCATTTAGCTGTCCCTTGCTCTATTTTGGGTGTCAGTGACATCCTTAGCTGAAGCTGGTGAAGCAGAGCTGTGATCTGTGATCAAGGGGTGAAAATGTAGTCTAGCTTATCTACAAGAAAGTAAGAACAAACTTTGCCAATATTTGAAATGTCCAGCTGCTACCAGAAGCCTGGAGAGATCATTGCTAATGAAGGATGAAATTGATTTAATCAGTTTTACCCTGTACCCTGTTGTAGGTCTTGATATAAAAACAATCTTCCATCCCTCCACCCCACCCAAAACTCCAAAAAACAAACAACTAAACAAAAAGCAACCAGTGAAACTTGAAAAGTGGACATTAATTTCTCAGAAATGTGCACAGTGAATGTTAAACAGAGCCCCAAAGCACTTTGTGCCTCTGCCCAGAACCAAACTGGTTTTCTTCCTTATGTGCACTGATTTTTCTGCTGCTAATGCCGGCTTTAGCTCCTAAATTGCAGAAACTTTTTCTAGGCAAGTGGCAGAACAATTCACAAAGGAATGGTGTCCAAGGGCACAGAAGGAATTTAGGCATCCCCTTGCTGTTGAAAGTCAACCACCCCACCACTCTTAATGCCTCTGGAAATCTGTCTTGTTATACAGAGGATCTCAAAGCCAAAACTGAGGTTATGTGCTGTTCTTCACCAGAACAAAGATCTGACTGGGTGCAATTACAGAGGTTTATGTTTGCAGTCAGAGGAGAAAGGCAATAAGTCCAACGATTCTCTGACTTCAAACAAAAATAAAATGTGTTTGTGGCAGTCCTACATGGGACACCAGCTTTAAGCTGTGCCCGCTGCATGATTTATACAGAGAGTGAGAAAGCAACTTTCCAGACAAGCCAGAAATCTGATGACTTCCCATGTCTGCTGTACATTCTGCTATATATAAATACACAGTATAAAACCTTTTAAAGTGTTGAACACAAGCCATGTGGCTTTATGCAGAGATACCAAGTTTAAACTCCCACTAGGAACTTTCTATCCAGACTTTCAGTTCCTAAGGATGAAGGAAGTTGCCTTTTGCAAACCGCAGCTGGGTTTATTTGCCACTGCCAGCCCGTTTGTGCTGCTTTGTTACGGGGAGAGAAGGCCCAGGTAGCTCTGGAGCTGTCCTGTCCCTGCCCTTTGTCTCCACAGATGCTGCAATGTTCGTGTGGCGATCTGCAAATTTGCTTACAGAAATTCTGCTTCTCTGCATTACCTGCAAGGGTTTGTCCGCTCAGAGACTTTGTGCTGCTAGTCATGAGGTTCACTTTGCCAGTGCAGTGCAATGCCAGTTGTGTTACCTCAGCTCATAGCCAAAAGCCAATCCTGCCTCCTGACCCTCTTCCTTTATAAGAAGAGGTTTGTCCAAACACTGTCCTGAGGCAAACTCTCTCTGTTAGTCCCCTCCTTCCGTATATGAGGTGACCTATTCATCATCTACACCAGAGAAAGCAGATTCCTGGATGTCCTGATGCACACTGAGTGCTCACACAGAAACCTACCTGAGTGCAAACGAGGCATTTTGAGATCCCTGGGAGCGTCTGTCTGACCTGCTTAGCTTAGCAATAAAATAGCTTTGTTTGCAGTGTAAGAGGCATGCTGGGTTCTGCCAGGCTCAGGCACATCTCCGGAGCCCACCACTGGTACTTGTTTACCAATTCCCTCACTGTTTCAAAAACCAGGAAAGAAATTGCGTTGGTCATATAGGACTTTACCTCTTTCTCAACTTTTGTAAAGCCTCATCTCTTTCACTCAGTTTTTCTCAGCTGCAAGATCTCCAAGTTTCCTCATGCTTCTGGATGAGGCAGTGCCTACCTGAGCCTCCTTCTCTGATTTGCCTCGCACTTATTTTTCTGCCTCTGTTGTTGGGATTCAGAGCCTCTGGACATCCAACAACATTTTGGTCTTAATACTTAGGTTCAATAGCTCTGCAAGCTGTACTTCTGAGAGAACAGTCCCTTGCTGTGCCCCTGCGCCAGTCTGTGATCTATCCACAGGGAATATCCCACTTCTAGGGTTGCACTGAGATGTTGTATCCTTCTGGGACGTAGTTTTGAAGGGAAAGGTGTTAGCTATCACGGAGAACCTGATTTTTTAGCACTGTCTGGGTGGAGACGGCAGCAGAGCTCCTCTCTAGCCCTCTGAGGTGACATAACTAGCTGCTGTTGAATTCAGTACCTGGCCTCACCTCAGGAGCTGGACTTCCATCTATCCCAG
This sequence comes from Cnemophilus loriae, assembly GCA_013397755.1. Classification (NCBI taxonomy): domain Eukaryota; kingdom Metazoa; phylum Chordata; class Aves; order Passeriformes; family Corvidae; genus Cnemophilus; species Cnemophilus loriae. The sequence goes on from VZTF01004294.1 coordinate 427,588, forward strand.
TGCAGGAAGTTGATGGTGCTGTGGCTTCTTGGGGACCAGGGTCTGCTTTCATGTTCTCCGTCACTGTTTTTGAAACTTCTATTTTTTTGTGGAGGAGTTGGGCCCTTGTTTCAGAAAATACAGGTCTTGACCCTTCCAAAACTCTACCGCCCTGGTAAAAGAAACCCAACATTGACATTAGACAGATCCTGCTTAGCTCTACAGGGGAGAAAGTGCTTTCCTGCTGCTGCCCCTTTGGAGCCTGACTCTTTACATGCTGATAAGTGCTGCTCTTCAACAAATACCTGGAGAAAGTCAGTGGTTTGGATCTACCACTGGAAAAAAACCTGTAGCTGGTTAGCTGGTCATGCAAATTGTATTGTTGCTACACTTATTACATATCTAATTATCTCCTTTGGAACACAAGCACCAGACCTGACCTCTGTTTCTCCTACCTGCTGAGGGCAGAGGAAGAGAGTTAAACAAAATAGTCTGATCCTTCCAGGAAATACACATCTGGAGTCGATGGTCTTGCAGAGATGCTGAGCAGCTGCTTGTTTATTAATTCTCTGGAAATCTTTGTCTTGTTTCCAGTAAAACACTTTCTGTCACAGTTTCACTGCATTTCCCTAAGACTGGGGCACTGTTTTTCATTTGTATTCTCTGTTTCCTGGCCAAACATTGCATTACAACCAGAGAAAGCTTGCAGGAATGTAGCAGCATATTGGGGTGGAAAACAAACAGTCCAGGGATATTGCGAGTGTTTCCAAAACAAGCAATGCACCCTCAGCAGGGTCAGAACCAAAGTTCACCCGAAAAGGAACACAAACACTCGATGTTTGAGACAGCACAAATAAGAAATCCCATACAAAGCACTCTGAATTGTGGGGCCGAGGAGCTCCTGCTCACAGGACAAAAGAGGTGGCCCATATTAAAATGTGTTTGCCATGTGTCACTTCTGTCTGCTGACATCAGCCACGGTGAGGTGACCACTCAGCACTCTACCTTTGCCTCCTTGGGCAAATGTGTTTAATTAAGATACTAAAGCCAATGAGAAAGGGATGTTTCTCCCATGGCTGACTACTGAAGTGGAGCCTGTATTTGTGGAGAATCCCATATTTTAGGGACGAAACACATCATCCCCCCCACACTGGAGAATTTCTACCTTGGCTGGCAAAAATCCTTTCATGTCACACTGCATTATTTTGGATGAGATATTGCCAGTTTCTCCTCAGTGCTTTGATATAATGTGATACACCAGATCTTTTCATGGTTATGTGAGCTGTTAAGCCCAGCACAGTTACCTGGAAACACACAAACTAGGCTCATATAAAATATTTGCTAATACAGTTATCAGTCCGGTAACATCAACTTGGAATTTGGTGCTCTTTCCACATCCTTCCCAGTGATGATTTACATTTTTTTTTTTCCCCTCTGAGGATCATCCATTTGCTGTTCCATAAATCAGTGTTTCAGGAATAATGTCACCTTTTAAAGGTTTTGCAAGTTCTGCTGTAGAGAAAATACCTGTGCATGTGTTGCTATCTGTGAAAAACCTTGCCGAGGCTGCTTTTGGTTGTTTGGGTTTTTGGGGTTTTATTTCAGGTGAAATATGAAAATGGGAAGGAATTGCAGAGATGTGGAAATTTCATGTGGAATTCGGCTCCGGAGGAAATGCTGAGCTGTGTTTAGGGATGATCCCGGCAGGGGCTGAGCCGGGCACGGAATTTCCCGGGCGGGCAATGCGGGAGTGCCCGAGGTGCCCACGCTGGCATGGCCTGGGGGCGCTGGCACTGCTGCGGAGCTCAGAGGCGGCAGCAACAGTTTGTTTCCTGATAAATCACAAGAGACGACGTTCGTTCCTCACCCCGAACATCCCCAGCCAGCTCCAGCTGAAGGAGGGAAGGGACCAGCCCGCCAGCGGGGCGGGCAGCGGGAGAGAGGGCACGGCTTCTGCGTCGTGCACCGAGAGCTGGTCAAACCCAGCTCCAGCACCCCTCCGAGGCTCGTTACCTGTTCTAAAGGTGTTTGTGTCCCCGCTCCCCGCGGGCTGGGAATGCCGAGGCTCCCGGAGATGCTCCCGGAGATGCTCCCGGAGATGCACGCGCGGCGCGGGGACGGGAGGGGACGCGCGGTGGCGCTGCGGCACCGGGAGAGCATCCGCATCCTCATCCTCGTCCTTATCTTCATCTGCATCTTCATCTGCATCCTCATCCGCATCCTTACCTTCATCTGCATCGTCATCCGCATCCTCAGCCTCAGCCTCATCTTGATGCCGATCTTCATCCTCACCTGCATCATCTGCATCCTCATCCACATCCTCGCCCTCATCCTCTTCCTCATCTTCGTCCGCATCCTCGTCCTCACCCTCCTCCTCCTTATGCCCATCTTCATTTTCCTCCTCTTCCTCACCCTCATCCGCCTCTCCCGCAGCCCCTAGGGCAGCTACAACCCCCACAGTGTTTTAGTCAAGAAAAAGACCAGTGCAAAAATGGTCATTTCTGCTTTTTAAAAACAAAAAAATTTGGCAGAAACACTGCCGGGAGAACCTGAGCACAAAGTGATCCTTGAGAATAACTGTGGTACAAATTAACCAAGTCCTGCCATTTGCAGACTTGTGAAGTCCTGTGAACACATAAATAACTTTTTTTTTCAATTTTAATTGATGGGCAAAGAGGATTTCCCTCCACCAATGTAAAAGGTAAACATTTAGTTTAGATGGACATCTGAAATGGCATTTGAAGATTTCATGAAGTAACTGTAGCACACCTGAAGTAAATCTCGGTAAATTCATCCTCCCTTCCACAAGTCAAATGTCTGTGAATTAAAGGGAATTAAGATGGTTCTGTCTCAGTTTGAAAAATTACAGAAGTTGTAATTATGCAAGTTTCATAAAATTGGAAAAAACCTCACCCTATGAATTGCAAACAAAGCTAAAAGCAAAAAAACTCATTAGTGCAGACAGCTATGACCATCATAAATAAAAAAAGATGTATTTGAAGTATATTAGAGAGAAACTACTTACTTTTCTCTTTTAGCTAACCCAAAATATTTCACAAAAAAAGTATCAGCAATATACCCTGCAGGCATTCTCAGGTAAGCAGGTGATCCTTTCCAGTTATGTTTTCAAATGTCTCTAAAAGACCGGCTCATTCCTGAAGGTTTTGCAGGCAATTCCAGCACCACAGCACCCAGAAAGTTTTGTGTCTGGCAGTAAAGAGGACCAAAAACAGTAGCTCGAAGTATAACAAAGCAAAACAACCACCTGGAGATGCTCATTTACAGTTACTGTCTCCATTTGCCATTCATGACAAGAGGAAAACCAAAAGTAAACCTCAAATAAACAAAGCCACAAACAAACAAACAGTCAAATGAGATATGTTTAGGGATCAGAAGTCACTGCTTAAGAGCCTGTTATGTACAGCTGGATCCCAATTCCCCATTTTTGGTCAAGCTCATCTTTATGTTCAGATAAGTTGGTCAAAGTTTTCCAGCTCAGAACGACCACCCTGTTTCTCAAAAGTAAGGCTGGAAATTAAAATTAAACCCTGACCTAAAATGAAAGTAGCAAGCCCACATATTACCACCATCACCACCACCATTCTCTGTATTTAAGATGCACTGGGATGAAATCAGCACATCTACTTTACATCAACAGGCATTTGGGGTTCATCTCCACACACAAAATGTCCCAGCCCTGTACCACACAGGCAGGAAGAGTTTTACTGCACAGAAGTGGGAGCTTTGTGCTGTTTTTGAACACAGCCCTACCACACAGGCCTTACCTGATCACAACTCTTAGGAAGGTTTATGTGCAGCCTGTTTATGGCACTGACTGTAAAAACAGAGGGCAAAAAAGGGCCAGATGAAGTCATTTTCTGAGCAGAAGCTTAGCAGGTACAAGATGGGCAAAATGGATTTTTATCCTCAAATGTGCTTCAGTTCTTCATGCAGATGGAAGAGTTTGTACCAAGGAATGGGAGTGCTGAAGTAAAGAGATGAGGTGCAGAGCTCTAGGCTTTTTCCTTGCTTTCCAGAGCTCCAGAGGGACCAGAGGAAATGGGATATGAGCTGGCCGTTCTGACTTACGCTGGTGATCAGGCAGGGACCAGGTGGCTCTTGTATGTCTTAACCAAAAATATCACTTAATCCTTATTTTCCCCCTGAGCTCTGGGGACAGGGAACAGAGCTGAGGCCAGCCCTTCAAACCAGCCACACTGATACACATGGAAGTGGGAACACCAACTTTTCTCCCAGAAATATGAACCACCAAATGTCTTTCAGTCCCTGTTTGATTTTTAGGTGGAATTGTTTCTTCCTCTCCACTCCAGTTGGGCAGTGCATGAATCTGAATCAGACTGAAGGAGCTGGTAGGACTTCAAGCCAGAACAGAAAGTGGTCTCCTGTCAAAAGTCAAGCAAAGATAAAAACCCAATATTACCTTTCAGCTGGATTTGGAACAATAACTCATGCAAAAGAACTGAAGCTGGAAATTTGAGCTGTTTTGCTCTGCAAGAAGCATGGGCTTGAGTTTTTTTGTTGCTGTTTTGACTGTAACAAAGGAATATTATATCAGTTTGGAAATATGAAAGTCAGGCACATATTTGTCATTGCCTGGTTGTCCTGAAGTCTTTTGGAAAAGCGGAGTCAGACACAGACTATGATAAATGTCTAAACCAAGGCTGACTGAAGGGGTAAGGTGCAATAAGAGGTGACTGCTCTTTGAGTTTCTTCAGAGTTTTTGCACAAATTGCACCGGTACAACATGGCCCTTACCCCTTTGGCTGTGCTGATTTATTCTAATTCACTTTACTATCAAAGTGCCCCAGCATCAGCAGTTCCTCAGGACAGCCCCCAACTATTGGCTCCGACAGGAAAACCCTCCTTAATGAGCGTTCACTCATGTGACACTTTCCAGCTTTTCTGTTATGGACTTGTCCTTCTAGAATGGTCTTTCTACATTTCAGTAATATATTGCCCCCATCAACTTGCTGGCAAACTTCCTGCTTTTGATGTATCAAGGAAAAAAAGAGGAAAAAAAAGGTTTTATTGTTAGATTTTGAACTCTTCCTCCTCAGAATCGTTTTTGGCCAGCTTTATTATGGCTTCACATTTAGCTTGCCAGACGGTTTATTATCTTTTCTGCAATCTCCATTTGGACTCCACTTATTGAAGGGTGTCTTTTTTTTTTTTATGCTTCTAATAACCTCTTTACTTTGCTTTTAGCCATACTGGCTTCCCTTCTTGTCCCTGGTTCTCTTAGACTTCAGGAGTGTTGGACTAGACCCCAAACACTCTCTCTGAAAAGGAAAAGTATGCAACTCCTTGAAAGAGGCCAGAATTATGATTTTTTTTTTAATAGTGATTTTTCAGTGAAACTGAAAAGTGTGCCCACCCTGTAGCAGAAAATAAGGTTCAAAGTAACTTGCTCCCTCTTAGACTCCCTCTTAGAGCCATCAGTTTTCCAGGATGAAAATAGAAGCATCTGCAAAGCTGAGGGAGAACACCTTTCATGTGGGGAACCCCTTGAGCCAGCAAGATTCAAGGATGAGGTTAAGTCCATCAATATGCAAACTATCCACTCGCAGGTCTAAAAGGTTTAATCAGATCTTATGAAGCCACGCAAGTTTCAAAGGATGTAACATGCTTGGGAAAAAATAGTGTGCTTTTGATAGTGCAGGAAGCTCTGAAGTGAATAATTCTCAAAGCATGTGCACGGAGCTGGCAAAGACTGTGCCCTTAAAACAGTGGTCAAGAGGGAATGTGTGATTTAGTAAATCAGTCAAGCAGGGAGCTTTCATCTTTGGAGTCCTGGTTTATGACTTACTTAAGGCGTTAATTATAAATGTCTTGGGTATCCATCCCTCACTTAATTAATCTCCACACTCACGTGAAGTGTGAATCCAGATCACAGCCAAAAGCTCTCCCAGCACAGACAGCCTCACCCAAACGGAGGAGAGGGAAAGCTGCTGCAGGATTTGGGCAGGGTGGGAAGGCAACCCGAGCCCAAAGGTGTGCAAATACCTGTGCATCAGAGGGTAGAGGATTTGTCTTTTTCCTCCAGCAGTGTCTTCCAGCTCTCAGGCTCCTGATCAAAACGGGCACCCTCAGAATGACAGCACAGCATAACATCCCGCCAAAGGAGGTTTTGCAGGTTTTAGTGCTCCCCTATTGAAATTCCATTGGTGAAAGGAAAAGGAAGCTGAAAACAGTAAGAAAGGTCACATGAAAGTGAGAGAGAACAGGGATAGAGGAAGAATTGGATACCAAGAAGAGAAATACATAAAATGGAATTTAAAAATATAAAAAGGAGACATAGACATGTCAGAGGCAATTAGATATAAATGCTTCAGGACGTGGACTTTTCTCATAAAGTACATTAAGTGGGGAAACACTGGCAAACACAGTTTGTTTCACTGCACTACACAAAGTACTCACTAATTAGAAATAAATAAATCAAAACTTGGATTTCTCTGCACATTCTGGTCTTGTTACCTGTGTAACTTGATTTTTAAAGATTTTTGATGTCTTCTAAAGCTTTTTAAGTTACCATTCTTTTCAACCAGCTTCAGCACGAACATTCTTCCTCTATGATTAGTCTTGCACGTGAGTTAAAGATCTAATTCCATAATGAACTCATCAGGTTATGGGAGCTTCTACATCTATCATTTATGCAATCCATTTATTACTGAAAAGGCACACACATTATTGCAAAGCATTACTAACCACTGCAACAACCTTTAAGCATTTTTAAAGAACTTTATGGTTTAGTTTTTCTGCCCACAGAGAAGCTTTAATTAAGATTGTAGTTAACTGAGGCCTCATGGGCTATGTCTGGGTCATTTTCAATTTGGAAGCTCATCTGTGTCTATATTCTAGACTGCCACAACACAAAATTTTTCAGAAGTTAAAATTTTCTAACCAGGGATTATTATATGGAATATCTGATGTTGTTTTTTCATACCTAAAGGATGGAAAAACAATGTTTCTCAGGTAATGCAATTTTTGCCTGCAGACCCACTGGATTTGGTCCTGCAGCTCCAGGTGAAGATCATGCTTGATGAATAATCACAGGTTTAACATCCTCAGTCCACCTTCACTCCTGCTCAACATTTGCACCAGATAAAGTCTAGTTAAAAATTTAATTTAAGCAAAAAATATTTCTTCTGAATGAACACATGAATAGTTTTATCATGAAGAGTTTATTTCCTGACTGTGAATGCATGAGTTTTACTACTTAGGGTAACGCTATGGTTTCACTATTATTATTTTAATAGAGACTAAAACAACATTTCCACTTTCTGAGCAGAACCAAATGTGTTACAGAGGCATCTGTTTATAGCTGTCAAAGGTCTGGCTTCTCAGCAGGTGTGAAATCACCAATAACTAACATACCTGCAAATTCCAGTCACGTTTTTATATGGAAACAGTCTGGCTGATGATGCAGAAGTGAAACGTAGACAAAAGGCAGGGGTTTTTCCACCAAAGACCTGGCTGGATTTCAACAGATAACCTAGAACAAATCCCTTTTGCAGAAATACAATTACTATCAAAGCACAGTAAAATATATATTTGCCATATCACCCTCAGGATTGTTGAAAAAACTTGGAAATGTGCTGCTTAATAGCTTAGCATTGGAATTCAGACTGAGAGCATATCTTTTTGTTTCATTAAGACTTCTGATTTGGCTTTGATTTTCTAACTTTTAGCGACTAACTTTTGACTGGTGAGCACTTAAGAATGATATTTTTAGCTACTTTTTTCCCGGTTAAAGTTAACCAAAACTTAGCTTTCTATATCTAATTTCTTCTCCCTGCTGCAAGCTCTGTGTGTGCAGACATAGATAAAAGATTGTGGCTTCATCTCTCATGGACCCAAAGTGCTGCAGAGGAACAATTTCACATGCCATTACCTTTAGGACTTTTTGGACATGAAAGCATAAAGTTGCAGCTGCATTATAAAATTTCAAAGCTAAAATGAATCTCAGTTTTTGTTTTACTTGGAACCCCATGGACAATCTTTGGTTCAGAAGTCGACCAGAGGAAGGATCACATAGTAACAGGACAAGGGGGAATGGCTTCAAACTGAAAGAAAATGGGTTTAGATTGGATTTTAGGAAGAACTTCTTCTCTGTGAGGGTGGGGAGGCCCTGGCACAGGTTCCCAGGGAAGCTGTGGCTGCCCCTGGATCCCTGGAAGTGTCCAAGGCCAGGTTGGACGGGGCTTGGAGCACCCTGGGATAGTGGAAGGTGTCCCTGCCCATGGCAGGGGTGGGACTGGATGGGCTTTACCATCCCTTCCAACCCAAACCATTCCATGACTCTGTGATCATGAATTCATTGCTCTTGAGCCCCTTGTCATTCAACACAAGGAGATAAAACACTTTTATCACTTTATCTGGATAGCTAATGTGGCTTCCCGCTCTACATGGGGAAATTGAAAGGAGACCCTCTTAAAAAATACAAATTTAATTTAAAAGAGTAGGTGCTCAAAAAAGTGAGGGATTTTTTTCCCCACTCAAATAGATTCTTTTGAAACATCACTCACCAAAATGAAAGGCTTCAAATAGTTCATACAATCCAACCCAAACACAGACAAAAATTCCACAGTCCCCATGAAAGTTTGCTTTTCTAAACCTTTTCTGACTCTACACCTCTGTCTGTTTGGGGGCACCATGATGCAGGCAGAGGGGGGGCACTGCTGCAGGGTGTTAAGGGTGACAGCTTAAATAGGAGCCATCACTATGTAAATAGTTTGACAGTCATTTCAATAGCGTTTCTGTGTGATGGGGACAGACATCTGATGGCCTTATTTTCGCATGAGGGAAACACGTATTTTAATAATCCCATCATTTCTCACCAGCAGGCTATGAATATTCAATAAAAAATGTATTTTCTAAAATATTTTTAATCCTGGCCTTTTTTCCTTCCATAAGAAATTAAAATAAAAATGTGGGAAAAGTCATAGTTGCTTGCTCTACATTCCCATTTTCTTTCTCTTTTGCTGTGGACTTGCATAATGCTAAAACTATTCAATAATCACAAGAAATCCTGGGTGACAATCACCAGCTCTCACAGCTTTTGTTCTGCTCTAAATGCTCATCCTTAAGGACTTAAAAAAAGACCAGAAAGTAGCCACCACTGCTTTATCTGTCATGTTATCCTCTCCTCTGTGACCGTTTGACGCAGAATAAAAGATGGTATAAACTGTACTAGCCTGACACCAGAAGAAGATTGAGTACAAAGTTAATCAGAAAAAAATTACTTTCATTCCTTTATCGGGCTTGTAATCCTCCAGGACTGGAGGAGCACAGGAATTGAGGTCCGTGCTGATGCTCAGCTGCTGTTCCTTAAGATTTATACCTGGGCAATGGTGGCAGTTTTGTTGTGCCTCTACAATGCCAACTGAATATGTAAATAGATTAAGCGACATCAATCTGGAATCCATCAGCAACTACAGATATTTGGGAATTATTCTTGCAGCAGTCAATTGAAGTATTACAAGAATTTTAATGAATGTTGTACAAGATTCAAGGACAAGGAAATAAAAGGTTTTATTTCTGTGACTGCCTTACACCTGTTCTGACTTCTGCTATAATGTTTTAGGTTTTTTCCCCCAATCATTTAACAGGAACAAATATTTGTATAGGTGCTACACAATTATGCTGTGGGGAAATGTTGAATTACAAACTAAACTTCATTCCTGAGAAATTGTAATTACTGCCCAGGAGAGTGTACAGCAAGAAGCTGCTTCCTCTACATTGTGGGAACCAGGAGTGTGCTGTGCACCTGATCAGAAAAAGAGAAATAAATCCCTCAAATTAAAAAAAAAAAAAAAAA